>CALNHX010003089.1:0-158990 GCA_940337035.1 Agriotes lineatus | reverse complement strand
ATGTGAAGAGCTGTGTAGCCATTCTTCTTATCTTCAGCATTGACATCTGCATGAGTCCAACATAATAGCGTTGTTGCATGTAAATTATCTGTTTTAACAGCTAAATGCAATGCTGTGTGTCCATCTGAAATAGAATAAACTCATAAATGCATACAACACTGACCTTGCAAATGTCTTACCGTAGTTTACCAAATCAATATATTTATTGACATCGCTGCCCGTCATTAAGAGGAACTTCAGAATTATAACAGGTACCCCCTTGATCACGGCAACATGCAGTGCTGTGTTGCCTTGCAGATCCTGTATGGAGACATCAGCCTTGGTGTAGACTAAGTGTTCTACGGCTCCAATATTACAACAGGAAACTGCCAGGTGCAGGGCCGTTTGTCCTCTTTTGTTGCAAATATTTACCAAGTCTGTCTGTTGGTATTTAACAAGCACTTTCAGAAGCAAATTCAAAAAGCCGTTTTTAGCGTTGTTTTCTGATATCAGAAGGTGGAGGACACTGCAAGGAAAGTTTTGTTATAGATCAACGTCTAGCAAAATTTTATTTTGTGAAAACACAATGAAGAGCAATATAAATATATGAAATTATTATAAGTTGCTCTTAATGACTTCATGTTAAATGCTTTTGCAGGTTAAATTTTTGTAATTCCACTACACTGTTAGAGAAAATAAAATCAAAAATAATCTGGTAAAATGTTAAGGTAAGAGCAATTTTACATTCAAGATGGATATCATTTAAATAACGATAGAATGAACTAATTAGGACAATCCTGGTTTTGAGCTCTTGTATTGGGCCGTTGATACATTTTTCCAAAATGCTGCGAAATTTAAAATGGGACTACTTAATAGAAAATCCTATAGTATGAAAGAATATCACGAATCAAAAACATATTTATGGAAGAACCAGAGGATACACAAACATTTTAGCCAAGCCTTTGACAGCATAAACAAACAAATACTTCTATTATAGACTGAAAATCTAAGAACACCCAAAAACTAGTGAGGCTGGGCTCGGTAGCTCAGCGGTTACGCGTTATTATTGTTGATTTAAAGGTGGTGGTTTTAATCTCAAGTTCTAGTATGATTTCTAATAACACACGTGGATGAAAGTCTCTACAGAAAGTAATCTTTTTGAAGAAATGTAAAACGGTGTAGTTTAAATAAAATTCTAATGTGGCATTGACCATATCAGTAGGTACCGAAAATATATCGCACCCTAATAAAACCAATCAATTTCTCTGAAATAGTTGAATGTAGACCCATATAACTTCATATTAAATTAATTAGCATTTCGACATAAAAATTTTAGCTACCTACCTAAAATAAAAGTTAAGTTTGGTTCACCACACTTTTTGAGGAACTTTATGAAAGCAAAAATATTTTACTCAGACTTTACATTTTCTGCATTATCAAGTTATCTACCAGGAGACATCAGTAACGAGGTAGTTTATTTACAGCTACTTTAGTGAACTAACAATATTGTAGTGACATCTATACACAATAATTTATATACAGTGTGTAAAAAAAGTCTGGAATATAGCAAATATTTCAAAAACTAGCAGAGATGAATTTTTCAAAATTTCCACACTTATATAGGTAAAAACGGCGCATCTAGGAAGGACAAAACCGATTCTGTAACTATACAGGGTTAGTCAGAAAAAATACCAACTTTTGTATTTTAAATTGGACACCCTGTATATTACCGAAGAATCAAATAGTCCTTCAAAAGACAAATTCAACGATATAGGGTTTGACGGACTTATCTGTCAAAATGACAGATGTGGGGTGACTTAAAGAATAAGGTTTACAACAATAGACCGGTTAATATTGAAGCTTTAAAGGATCATATTAGAAATGAGATACCTCAAATTCGATCGGATACTGTCTTTAAATTCTCGTAAGACGTTGTCAAAAGTATCTCATCGAATTTGACATATCTCATTTCTAATATGATCATTTAAAGCTTCAATATTAACCGGTCTATTGTTGTAAACCTTATTCTTTAATTCACCCCACATTTGTCATTTTGACAGATAAGTTTATCAAACCCTATATCGTTGAATTTGCCTTTTGAAGGACTATTTGATTCTTCGGTAATATACAGGGTGTCCAATTTAAAATACAAAAGTTGGTATTTTTTCTGACTAACCCTGTATAGTTATAGAAACGGTTTTGTCCTTCCTAGATGCGCAGTTTTTACCTATATAAGTCTAGAAATTTTGAAAAATTCATCTCCGGTAGTTTTTGAAATATTTGCTATATTCCAGACTTTTTTTACACCCTGTATATAAAAATCAATCGCTGTGTGTTAGTAACGCAAAAACTCGAGAACAACTTGACCGATTTGGATGTTTTTTTTTTGTATTGTTCGTCTTACTCGCGAGGTGGTTTAGCAAAAAAGAAAATTCGGAAAAATCCAAAGGGAAAGCCGGAAAATTGGAAAATTAACTGTACGACTTTCTATTTGCAGTCATACTTTTATGATTCTGTGCTTAATGGTTTGAAGGGTTTTCCCCATCATGTCATAATCCAAAACAACGTTTGCCAGGTCAGCTAGTTACTACTAAAGCTACCATACAGAGAAATTAAATTTGGTATCGTGTAATATGAAAGTGAAGCATCAATAGTTATTTTAATCTCCACTACAAAATACAGTGGAATAATCGGTTAATACCATGGCAACATGGCACGAGTTTATCTGGTATTAAACTAACAAACTCGAAAAGCACAGTATTCATTCTGTGCGTAGACAAGGAAGACACAAGAGAAACAAGGAAAAATATTCGCAAGTGAATGGAGTCAGTTCTGTTTTCATGCTTATACAGGAAGGAGGTGAGATGTTTATAAATCTTTTATCTTATATTACTGTTATCAAAAGTGCATGGTGGTAATGTTATCTACAGGCAGCAATGCAGAATTCTGGGAAGTACTGCTACACATTGTAATCTACCTGCAATAAAGGAAGCATTGATTGTTACAAATATTAGTTCTGCAGCAAAAGTTACAAATTGAAAGCAACTACAGCAAACTGGGGTAAGTTGAAACCCATTTTATGTGACTGGAAGCATTTTCAGACAACTTTTGTGGAAGAATTCGAGGAATGTCCAACACAAACAATATTGTAGTCAAAACAAACGAGGTTGACTTGCACTAACAGGTACCTGCTGTGATAACACAACTCATTGTGAACATCATTTGGTTTTTGATCTGCCATTTCTGTAGGCAACCGACTAAGAAACCTCCTCCATACAGTCAGCAATAATGTATGTAACCTCCTTTGCCTTTCTCATGCATCAACAAAATGTTATAATTTTACTGCTGTTTAAATCTTTAACTAGTTAAGAAGGACATAGTCTGCAGAAATTAAATTCTGATCTATCCGATTAAATGGAAAACACTAATCAATACCATAAAATCGTTGCTCTCTTTCTTTCTTTCTATGTTTGTTCGCTATCTCCTCCGAAGATACTGGACCGATTAAATTGTATGACAGCTTAAAATTTTGATAATTTTTAGACTTAGATTGTAGGCCGGTTTTTATTTAAAAAAAAGTACGAAAAAGTAAAGTAAAATTAAATTACCATCGATTGACACACCTGATGTGGTACGTTCACAATGAACTCTTTAACATTTTTGTATGTATAATAATTGGTAACGTTGTATGTGTTTTTGATTGTGACACGTAGCACCCTTTCCCACCGAAGGGTAGCTCGGGTGATTTGCTACTAGAATTAATAATTGCTTAATCACAATGGTTCTAGATTGTATTAGTACTCCTTTCAGTGTCAATAAAATGTTTCATATTTTAAATTTAACAGGATGATAGATAATTGTCTCTAAGAAAATATTTACAAAAGGTGCATCATCGAAGCTCTTCAAAATTTTAAAAATGATAAAAGCATATTTGTGAAAGTGCAATTGCTACATATTTTCCTTAAAAATGACAAGAATCGAGTATCAAACATCTGTTTAACACCCAGTTTATTTTATAAAACTTTGTTAATACAATGTGTTCTTCAAAATGTTGTGATTCTTATACAGGGTCTGGTAACGATGCTGGAGTGAAAGTTTATTTTTAAAGCCATGAGAGTTAAACTTTTGCTTTAGTATATAAAATTGTAAGAACGAGTGTGGTACATATTAGTAAATGTTTTATTATACAATTTCGATGCTTACCATTTGGATTTCGAGAACGGTAAGAGATACAAGGTCGGTTAAATTGGGGCAATGTTGTAGGTTCTAATGCTAAATAATATTAAAAAAAAAGAAATTGGATCTAGCCGCCCTAGTTTTTGAGTTGTCAAAAAAAAAAAAATTAAAGAGTTTTTGTTTGCTGCTTATTATGTTAAACAAAACTTTTTAAAGAACAGTTCAAATCTGATATTACACATCAAAGATGGCTATGGCCCTATGGTTCCATCAAGAAAAGCAGTGAAAAGACACTGATAAGGTTTGCTACACTTATAATTCATTCAGGAAACTTCCGCGACGTAAAAGTCACTATTAGTTGGTGAGTATGACAATCGCTAGTAGGGTGTTAGTAATTTTTGCATTTTATGTTGGCGCCATTGTCAACTTAAATTACAAGTTTTTGTTTTTGACTTTCACTTTGACAATTGAATTATTGAAGTACATTGTCATTAATTACCTTCTTATAATTCAATACAAGATTACTTACTAAAGTTATTAATAAATTATGTTTTTACTTTGTTTCACTAAAACTACGATTCATATTTCAGTTTAACAAAATACTAAATAATATGTCATAACCCTACTTAAGTTTGACGTTACTGATGGTTAAGTACAATCAGCTGAAATAATAGGTACTTAGTACTTATCAAGTACACTTAAAATTTTGCATTTGACACTAAATGTCATGGGGTTTCCTAAATGGATTATATTTTCACAAATAACGGAGATATATGAGAAAGATTTCATTTGTTTTCCGATTAAATTGCCTACTATAAAATGTATATTATGATGCTAGTGTATAAGTACGCTTTTAAAGCACGTGCGACGATTTTAAGAGCACGACGCAAAGCGTGCCTTTAATGGCACTTATACACGTGTATCATTTTCTACTTTTTCTACGATGGTAACAAATATAAAAACTTAGTTTGGTGACACTTTTTCCGTCACATTGTGTTAGACATTTCAGGTTATGATGACATTCAAATTTACGGCGGTGTGTTTTAATACTATATTAAAACACACCACCACAAAGACATAATTCGGGCGCTAATAGTAAGAGTGCTAGAAACTGTGCAAAAAGTTGTCATTTGGCACAATCGTAGAAAACTTTATATTAATAAAAAGAAGAAAATAAACTCTCCTTAAAGGTGTCATAGCCATCCTCTCATGTGCATTTAAAATAAGAAAGTTAGAATCGATATTTTGAATAAGACACTACTGGAGCCTGCGGTTTGAAACTGATCACAAATCGTTAAAAACCCCTAACCACACAAATATTTAACAATCGCTAAATATGTACCACATGTTCATTGAAAAAGTCCATAAGGGGCGGCTGTGGAAATTCAAACGTATGAATATGTTAGTGGCACTGTAAGTCTATGTCAAATTCGAGGTTATCAGGTTAGGTTTTGGGTCAGTCTGTTTCAAGACTGACGGAAAACCTAACCTGAAAACCTCGATCTTGACATAGACTTGCAGTGCCACCAACATATTCATACGTTTGAATTTCCACAGCCGCCCCTTATGGACTTTTTTAATGAACATGTATTTCAGTAGCTAAGTTGTCATTTTCAATAGCCTTGGAGAGAAACTAAACGCGACAAAGTTGGCCGAAGATACGCTTTTCACCAAATCAGCTAGGAAAGTCTGCACTCCCACGCATTCTAAAGCTATTTATACTGTCTGACCTGGAGAAAGTGCCCTAAGCGGCCAATTAGGTGTTAACTTCAATAGAGCGTAAAGATCAGAGCAGGAAATTTTGTTTATAGTTCAAACAGCAATATTCGAAATTTCCTTGTGAATCCAAACAAACTTAAGACTTTGCAGAAATCTGGCATTTACGAACCCAAATTTTCCCAATGTAATTCTAAATATTTTATATAGAGCATTTCCGCATTACGTCATCACCTCCACCACATCTACTGTTCGGGGTCAATTTTTGTTAATCGGTTTATGGCAATTAGCGTTTTTCTTGTGTTTATAGAACTGTTATTACGAAAAAACCGTTGTGACCTTTTTTTATATATACTAGAGTTTATTAAGTTTAGTTTAGAGTAGTAAAGTTTTAGATTTAGTGATCGTGGACATTATAAATTGTGGTTAAGTTAGGTTAAATTTATACAAGACATTTTATTGACGTTTTTAGTCGTTTTCTGAACATTGGTTCTTAATTTTTGGTGAGAATTAGCAAGGACTAACTAATTCGTGGCAGTAATTAACTATGTTCCGTGTTGAGACCTATTTTTACATTTAGCGTAATTAATTTTCTCTAGTGTAGTGACAGTGATGTTTACACTACACTCACGTTTGGTTTGTTTTATTGAATTATTGTGCTGTAAGGTGAGAATATACTCGTAAACAGTTTATTACAAATGCTTACCTACCATTGCAAGACCTTACCATTTTATCAATCTGTAACAACTTCTGAAATCTGGAACACAACAAAAGCACTTGTTATAAACTGTGTATGAATAATGCTTTTGTATATTCTCACCTTACGGCACAATAATTCAATAAAACGCTAAATGTAAAATTAGGTCTGAACACGGAACATAGTTAATTACTGCTACGAATTAATTAGTTAGTCCTTGCTAATTCTGACAAAAAATTAGGAACAAATGTTCAGAAAACGACTAAAAAATGCCAATAAATTTTATAAACTTAACCTAACTTAATTTATAATGCCCACGTTCGCTTAATCTAAATTTTACTACACAAAACTAAACTTAATCAACTATAATACATATAAAAAAGATAAAACCTTTTTTTTTTTGTAATAACAGTTCTATAAATACACGAGAAACGGCTAATTGCCATAAGGCGGTTAACAAAAGTTGACCCCGAACAGCTGATTTGACGTCATCGCCCAACGTCACTATGACGTATGTGGAAATGCTCTATTCAACAGATATGAAAAATCTAGTATTGCCCAACATATTTACGAAACGAGTCATAGTATTACAGAAATTGAGCTAAAAATTGTAAAAGCATTAACTTCAACAAAGCAGTAAATTCTTTTGAAAGTTTGACCATTTTTAAGAATCAAGATAATAACTTTTGAACAAAGATGGGGGACCCATTCCCTCCTCTATTGAAGTTAACACCTGATTGACCGCTTACAGCACGCCCTCAGGGCCAGACAGTATAAATAGCTCTAGAATGCGTGGCAGTGCCGATTTTCACAGCTGATTTGGTGAAGAACGTATCTTCGGCCAACTTTGTCGCGTTTAGTTCCTCTCCAAGATTATTGAAAATGACAGCTTAGCTATTAATAGTAATTTAGGATACAAGTGCGTAAAGCTACTCTTTAGTCACAAGTGGGGTAGAGTTAAAACGCGAGTGAGAGAGCGTTTTAAGCCCCGCTTAGAATCTAAAAAATCTGGTGTGATACACTCACACAACTTCCTTTTACAGTGATCTTATAATTAGCCAAAAATTTGATTTAAAATGTTTTAAGCATTTGTCAAAAATTTTCAAAAATTACAAATTCTGCAAAAACGGTACAAAATAGAGCGTTAGTTGAAGAGACAAATTTTCTCTAGAATTTTAAGCTGAATTCAAAAATGTAATAATATACCGGGTGTTCTATTTAAAATAAGAGTTAATAAAAAAAAATAGACAAAAAAACAGAAGAAACCCATTTTAGAAGTATTCAACTGGAAAATCGCCTATCTCACAT
Organism: Agriotes lineatus; assembly: GCA_940337035.1. NCBI lineage: Eukaryota > Metazoa > Arthropoda > Insecta > Coleoptera > Elateridae > Agriotes > Agriotes lineatus. Next base: position 151,114 of record CALNHX010003089.1, on the reverse strand, counting down.
CAATACACATTCAAAATGTAATAAAAATGTAAAGTTAAAAAAAAATCGTTAGAGCCGTTTTTGAAAAAATCGAAAAAAACTGAAAAATCACAAGAGTAAACACCTACTTCCGGTTATGCGATTTTTTTCAAAAGCTTGCTGTCTCATATACATAGTACACAAAACTTATATATGAAGTTTCAACGCCATACCGCTTTTCGTTTTTGAGATATTCTGTTCACAGACAGACACACAGACAGACAGACACACAGACCAATGAAAAAAAAATGTTTTTTGGGATCAGGGGACTCTAAAACGTGAAGATCTGTTGAAAACTCAATTTCGAATTTTTGGGGTGAATCCAATACTTCCTTTATTATAAAAGGAAGTAAAAAAATAAAATGTAAATTAGGGTTACCAGCAACCGGTCCTAATTTTGAGTGTTTCAAAAATTTTAAAACACGTTGCTACTGACAACGTGCCTAATGAATTTTTTTCAACACGTTACTACTGACGACGTAAACTAATGAAAACATGTTATTGAACAGTCGTTTTACAAACTTAAAACTGCCAACTAAAAGGCAATTTTATATACTGTCGTAGACAAAATACGTCTTTAGTGATTGTTAAATATTTGTGTGGTTAGGAATTTGTAAGGATTTGTGATATTTTGAAAACTAAGAAAACAAAAGTTTAAAATCAGATTTGAGCGCTCTTTTAAAAGTATCCTAATATTGTCAAGATAGTTTCGTTTTAAGTAACATAATAAACAGCATATAATAAAAAAAGGTTCAATTTATTTAGCATTAGAATCTCCAACTGCCCGAATTTAACCAACCATGTATCTCCTACCGATTTCGAAATCCCTATGATGAGTATCGAAATTGAATAACCCTGCATAGAATAGTTCAAAAAGGTGTGGTAAATTAAACTTAGCGTTTGTTTTAAACGAAATACTCGATATTTGGTTAGCTTGAATGTTTTTAATACCGGGTGTCTTAAAAAGAATTACATCTAGTATGCTTTGAATTTCCCAGAATGCAATCTAAAATTTTACTTGAAATTGGCAAAACTGTAAGTCTATGTCAAATTCGAAATTAGCAGGTTATGTTTTGCGTCAGTTTGTGTCAAAAGTGACGCAAAACCTAACCTGCTAAACACGAATTTGACATATACTTACAGTCTTGCCAATTTCAAATAAAATTTTAGATTGCATTATGGGAAATTCAAAGCATACTAGATGTAATTCTTTTTAAGACACCCGGTATAAAGTTGTATGGGTCTAAATTAACTGTTTTGGAGATCTTAAAGATTTTATGCAAAAAATGCTAAAGTTCAGGTGGCTGCTATAAGCAACTTCAAACAATTGAATGACAGAAAACATTAAAAAATTATGTTCTTTGTACAGTCGACGCCCTAGAAGTCGAGACACGTAATGTGTTGTAATATTTGATTTGTTATTATTTTTTTGTATGATTGGAATTTTACTATCAACCAAAAGACGCATCATTTGAAAAATTTTATAACAATCAAAACCACAACAACTGCAAAGGCCCAGTTTATACACTTAAAAATACATGCAAAATGTATCATAATATTGTCCCGATACCTTCAGAGTGGCTCAAGTATTGAAGCTATACCGGGTGCCCAAAATGTTCAAATTTAATTATTTCGATTGTTTTTAAATAGAACACCCATAACATTGAAATTTTGGAAAGTGTTGAACCCAGATACGTGTCGTGGTCAGGCCCTGTGTTAAGCGACGTGTGGATAAATGTTTAGCCGAAGGATCGTTTGTATCGTGGAGTAGGCACCTCCAATTACGCGTGTAGATGATTTTAAATGGAAACCTCGACTGTGAATTAAACTATCGTTCATGGAAATCACGTGTATCCAATCACAATCGTGCTTGATTTTTACCCTTCCTGGGGGCAATAATGCCGTTCAGACCTGCTTGACTATCACCCCTATGTAGTTTCCTGTCGTTCTTTTGGAGGCAATAGCATGAGCACGACCCACAGCTGGTTGAACAACATTACCAGAGCAGCTGAATTCCTTCAAAGGTATTGTGTCAGTTTATAAGAACCATAAATATAACGTGAAGTGATATTCGAAGTGTCGTATCATTGTCGATACCGCCTTGAAGTTAATTTTGAGTATTTGTCGTCAAGATTAATTGTTGTAAAGCAGTTTCTCTGTGTAAATTTAAAGTTGTCACCGTTTTTGAAGTAGTTATATCGTTTTTGTCGCCTACTTTACAACCTGTGCCTAGTTTAAATGTTGCGTCATTAACCTCACTAACCTTTTTTTGAGTATTTCTAACTGTAATGAGTAATTCTTTTGATGTTTATTGTCACATATATATTTTTCTACATTAATATAGTTCATTTTTAATTATTTGTGTTTTTCATTAATGGAATGATGTTGTTTTCATGTGTATTTCTCCGATGTACAGGGATTCAGACAGCTGTAAGCGAATGTAAGTCAAAGTAAGTTCGACTGAGTAGAAGTAGATAGGTGGGCCATTTCTTCCACTTGAGTGATCTCACCTGTCTTGTTTTCCTGATTTAGTAAGTAAAGCGATGGCGCATAGCAATTAACATCTGTATTTCGTTTACCGGATCATAGCCCTAATGTAAGGTCGTCAAGAATCCCCCTTCTCCACCGAGTGACCCGGCAATATTTGTTACAGCCCAGGGCAATCGATCCGAGAATATCTCGATTTTGTAATGTAACAAACTGACGTTTTGTCTTTGAAGACCATTCGTGTTGTAACAATTTGACGTTCTTGTCTAATAGCTATTTATGCAACAAGTGCTAAAAGTCGACGTTTATGCACGAGACATGAAAACAACAAAATCTCGTGCATAAACGACTTTTAGCACACGTTGTATACAATATTTTATCTACGACCTTAATTTTACTGTTATTAATCCATAAACATGGATTTAACAAAGGTTTGCATCTATGACAGTTAGGGCCGGTTGCAGAAAGCAACGTTAAGTCTGGCGTTAGCTAACGCGACGTCAAAGTGAACAAAAGACGAATCAAATCTCAAATCTTTATGGTAACTAATACATTAGAAACAAAATTTGATGCGATTTTGTTCACTTTGACGCAATGTTAGCTAAAACCAGACTTAACATTGCTTTCTGCAACCGGCCCCTAGAATTTATGTCATAATAAAGAGAGGGCCTTGGTACGCAGGCGAATGTTTCTGAAACCAATACTGTCAAAGTCAGTTATCAAAGGTAATTATTAATACTACACATCTGACTGTATTCATTACATAACGCTTTAATTATTTCAAAAACACTTGACGTGTAACGCAAGAAGCAACTAGAATAATTTTACAACTTCACTTCCAGTTCGAAATTGTAGTATTATAACATCACTTCACTTTTAGCACATGGGCTAAAAGTATACAGCTGATTTCTTTAAACACACTAAATTATAAAACGTCACTTTTAGTGAAAAAAGCTAGCGCTAAAAGGCCTACTTTTAGTGGTGGTCGTAGATAAAAGTAGTTTTTATGCTGTAACAACCCATAGCAATTTTATGTGGGAAGCACAATGGACCAATAGGTCTCAGTGCAGTTAGCAACAAGCACCACCAGAAGAAGAAGAAGTACAGTGAAATCTCTCATAACGGACACTCCATTAAGCTGAAATTTTTCTTGTCAACGTCCCGAGCCAATGTAGTTTAAATGCAAACGCATCTCCATTAAGCGGATTCTCTGTTAACAGGACGCGGACCGGAAAATTCTAGAAATTTTTAAATATTTTTAAACTAGGGGGAATTACATGTTTTCATATGTGTGATATGGGCCGCATTATAAATTGCGTGTTCAGATACTAGCTAGGAAACTAGGGGAATTACCTCTTTTCATATGCGCCCTATGTTTTCCAACCTTAATCCTCGCTTGTGTATCTGAATTTCGGAAGTGAAAGAAGTGTTCTGCGAAAACGATTTTATTTATTTGTAGCAAAGTGCTCTTTGTTTATAGCTGCATTTGATTAAAAGCAGGTAGGTTTTCTTCATTACAGGCTGCAGTTGATATGTATGTACTAAAGCTACTTTTTTACAGTAGTGTCATAATGAAAAGCAAACGTAGAACTGTATGTATTTAAAAATGTATGTATTCTTTGTCGTTCTAAAGGGTGTTTTTTTAGAGTGAGAGAACTTCAAATTGAAATAAAACACAGAAAAATGTTTTTAATATCCATGAAATTGGCTTTATTTGAAAGATAATTTTATGGCATTTATGTTTGAATATGATTTCGGGCATGTGACCGCCGCGGCTGGCGTGTACATGACGTAATCTGGAGGTCCAATTTTCACACACTCTTCCCGGTAAATCAGGCTGTATTTCGGCAATAACGCGTCGAATGTTGGCTTCCAAGTGCTCAATTGTTTCCGGTTTATCGACTTAGACATGCGACTTTACATATCCTCAAAGAAAATAATCTAACGGCGTCAAATCGCATGAAAGAGGTGGCCAGTTAACAGATCTATTTCGTGGATCCATTTCGTGGATCTGTTAACTGGCCACCTCTTTCGTGCGATTTGACTCCGTTAAGATAATTTTCTTTGAGGATATGTAAAGTCGCATGTCTAAGTCGATAAACCGGAAACAATTGAGCACTTGGAAGCCAACATTCGACGCGTTATTGCCGAAATACAGCCGGATTTACCGGGAAGAGTGTGTGAAAATTGGACCTCCAGATTACGTCATGTACACGCCAGCCGCGGCGGTCACATGCCCGAAATCATATTCAAACAAATGCCATAAAATTATCTTTCAAATAAAGCCAATTTCATGGATATGAAAAACATTTTTCTGTGTTTTATTTCAATTTGAAGTTCTCCCACTCTAAAAAAAACACCCTTTATATTCACATAAAGATTAAACAAAAAAATTTTAAATTAAAGCATTTCTAATAAGCGGACACCTCCATTAAGTGGACAAAAATGGTGGCACCACGGTGTCCGCTTATGAGTGATTTCACTGTACACTATTATTAGATTGCCAAACCATTTTTAGTTAAAATATTTTAATCTAATTTTTGAATACAGAATTTTCCTAAAAACTTCTGGAAATATGCCGTCTAGTAATGCCTACATAATTATTTGTAATTTTACAGTTAAACTTTAAATGATAATCGCTACAAGTGTAGATTTCCATAATTTTCTTTTCAATATAGAGATTTGTATTAGAACAGTAGGTACAGTGAAATCTCCCTTACCGGACACCTCTAATAAGCGGACACCTCTCTTACACGGACATTTTGTTGGGAACCAACTTGCTTGCATTAACTTTACTAATAAAATTGTCTCTAATAAACGGACACTCTCTTAAACGGACACGGACACCATTTTTCGACAATTTTTAGACTGTGAATCTCTCTTGTACGGACACTTCAAAATGCAGGCCCAGTTAATGGCGTCAAAACAATCCATAAATCCAACATTTAAGGACCATGTTAAATTATCGAATTCTTTTGCAATACGGGCGGTATTAAGTCAACTCAAATCAGCATTATGACCTCAGGAAATTCGACACTTTCATTTACAAACAGTCCATGTCGCCCAATTTTAGAAGCCTGCAATTCAAAACTACTTTGCCTTTTGCCTTTTGCCTGGACAGCCCATTATGATAAAAATAAAAATAGGAAAAATGTTTCCTGCTTGCTTTTATGGAAAGACAGAACAAGAAAACTAGGCCCAGGCCCGACCGCGGAGCCTGCGGGTATCAAGTTACGCCACTGTAATCAATTCGAACCAGAGGATGATTTACCCATATCAGTAATGGCTGAACTGTATAGGAATATCCCAGAAATCGAAGACGTCGACCCTGACGAATTTATAAACACTGATAAAGGAATAATCCTGAAAGATGATGTAACCGAAATTTCAGGTGAATCAGCTGCCGTTGATATGCAGTTGGCAGAATTAGAAAACGATGGCGACTTAGAAATTTGTGAGAATGTAATCAAGACCTACACGGAAGCATTAACAGTGAATAATTTTAAATGTTTTGCTAAATAAAGTAACGACTTTAAAGTATTCAAACTGTCAAAATATTTGGAAATACATGCGGAAAGTATAATAAGCGGTCAGTAAAAACCCTTACGTCAAACGAGTATTTTAGAATTTTGTGACAACTGTTAACATAACTTTGTTTCAATTATTTTATTATTCCTATCTGTATTGTTAGCGCGTATACCTTTGCATAATACGACTTTTTTAAACATAAAAATGGATTTTTCCCTTAAGCGGACGCCTCTAATAACCGGACAAAAACTTTGGCACCGTGCGTGTCCGCTTATGGGAGATTTCACTGTACTTACTATAAGAAATTTATTGAATAAAGGAAATCAATTGTATTATTTCATTTCATTAATTATTGGATTAATTTATTCATAATTACATTTGAAAATCGTCCTATTCAATTTCCATCAACTGTGTCGAAGACAGTGAAACATTTTGAATAAAGTGGATGTATTGCAAAGTGCAGAAAATGTCATCCAAACAACAGCAATCACATCAATGCTGAAAACGAAGAACGTAAGTTGATCATTTGCGCAAGTGCGGAGCTAGATTCTTCTCAATTTTGCCGAAAAGTTGATAAAGAAATAGGTACCAACAACTAAAGAATTTTACAAAAAGAAGGTTTTAATCTTTCTTATAAAATAGTTACCAGTCAACAGACCCTTCCAGAAGATAAAGCAAGAAGAATGGTGTTCTGTGAGGAATGAATTATTTTACAGACGAATCATCATTCCCATAACTTGGTAGGCATAATTCGTCCGCTGTTAGATTTTGGTCCTGTGAAAACCCACATAATCGAATGGATTATAGGACCCAATATCCACTTATCTCCTTACGAAACTCGTGGTTTATCCTTCACTTAGTTTTGATCGCTGGTCTGTCAATTTTTGTATATGCTGGCCCGATTCTTTGCTTAAATTTGTGTTTTGGTCAGTAATCATTTTACTCTTGCTGACTGTCAGCCTTCTTTCCTTGGCACCTAATTTGGTCAACGTTCATGCTATGAGAACCAGATCATCTGCATAAACAATTATTTGAAAGAGGTTTTTGCTGATCACTGATTGCGTGTTTGTTTTCCTATTGAAGCTATCCACAGTTTTATCGAAAATAGTAGTTGAATTGTCATTGGCATCACCTGCACAATTCCAGGATGTCAAAATAATCCAATACTCAGAGGGTTGGCAAACACCGGGGGTTTTTAAAAAATTATCTGCGTAGTGTTTTTTGGTTTTAGATAAATTCACGGCTCTTTTGCATTTAGGTATCCCATGTAAAAATCTGAATGTATATTAATTTTAATTTTTTGGTAAAAGGTAGAAATTTGGGCTTATTGTAATGTACAGGGTGAGCAAAACTCCATGTTTCAGCTCTATTATACGAAAAGGAAAAACGATAAGACTAAATCTGAAAAGAGGTTCTTAAATGGGATTGAGTAAGGTCCATTTTAAGCCAAACTTTCATATTTTTCCATATCTGGAAACTGCAGTAATGACGTCATCGAATTTGTTTTTCCCAGAAACATACCCATATTTTGGCATATTTAAAAAGAGCTAATTTCTATGAACACATTTTGTGAAGAAAACAATTTTCTATCTTTTTCCATTCGAAAATTATAAGCAAAAATTTGTAAAAAAAAACAATATCAAAAATTAGCAAATTATCACGATTTAAACAAGTAGCCTTTGGAAACAAATAGCAAAGTCGCATCTGTCAATTGGAATAACACGTCCAGGGTATCTCTGGGCGAATAACTGAACTGCTCTTCTAGAGTTCTTTTGAGATTCCCCATAAACTAATAACATGTCGACTTTTTCGTTGTGGGTGAACATTTTTCAAAGTCAAATGACAACAAAACAATATTTGTCAACCATTAGTTTAATTATTGACAGATGCGACTTTGCTATTTGTTTCCAAAGGCTACTTGTTTAAATCGTGACAATTGCGAATTTTTGATAATACTTTTTTTTTACAAATTTGCTTATAATTTTCGAAGGGAAGAAGATAGCAAATTGTTTTCTTCACAAAATGTGTTCATAGAAATTAGCTCTTTTTAAATATGCCAAAATATGGGTATGTTTCTGCAGTTTCCAGATATGGAAAAATACGCAATTATGGCTTAAAATGGAGCTTACTCAAACCCATTTAAGAACTTCTTTGCAGATTTTTTCTATTGTTTTTTCTTTTCTTATAATGAAGCTGAAACATCGAGTTTCGCTCACCCTGTATCTACAAATATACAAATAAACATCCTTTAAATATGTAAATCATGTAAATGGGGCTTACGTATGCTTAGACTAGGTTTATCAAATTATGTTTTACAGTAAGGAATTTCCATGGTCAATTGATTCTGAGAGACTTCCTTCAAGGGGATTCCCTCATTCAACGATTTGCCAGTATAAAAATGATTGAAATTGTTATGAATGAAAGATTTGATATCACTTACAGCTTTAAAATACTATTCTTCACCGATTTTTGAAAAACCCACGTTTAGTCTAAAACCAGCGGGTTTTTTAGGTGGGAAAATCATGCCAACCTTGATTCTTCTTTTGTTTTTATTGTTGCTGTAGTTCTGATCATCTTCATTAAACTGCTTATTACACTCAATTGTCGCGTCATTGGTACCATCGAATGGTAACTATAAATTTTTTGAAACTCAACCAATCCCAAACTGATTGCATAGTTATTTGCTATTAAATTGAATATGTACTGACTAGAGAAATATTACATCTATACTACTGGAGACAAAAATGAATGATCTTGATAACTGTTGTCACTCTTGATTAATATTTTGATTGGTTTAGAAATAATACCAACCTTAATGTTTTTACATTATAGTAAGCTGTTAAGCCTTGTACACATTAGCGAGCCGTTGCATGTAACGTAACGGTTACTGTAACCATTTCTTTCAGTGTAGACGCCTTCCGAACCAAGCTCGCAAACGCAGCGCGAGCGCGCTACGTGTCATGAGCTGCGAGCCACCGATTGTCGGTTTTTGCTGCGAACACAAAGGGGCTCGCAGTGCGCTTGTGGACGCCAAATGCCACGAACACTATATGGATCCGATCCGTTGTAGTTAGTTACAAGACGATTATGGACGTGCCGTTCACATTAAGAAGAGGTTACAGTAACCGTTACGTTACATACAACGGTTCGCTAATGTGTACAAGGCTTTAGGTTCTCATCAACTTCTATTTGAATTGTTTTTCTTAAAAATTGGAGGTAATATATCTACAAGTTACTTTTAATAAGCAGCATGATTTCACGAAAACTAAGCAGTTAAATTATATGTTACAAATGAAGAGAATGAAACTATTTAGAAGCACTGCTACTTGACAAGTGATTATGCTCATGCAATGCGTAGTGTGGTATGGTTGTGATAGTGGTGAAATGATGTTACAACAGAATATATGTTTATTTATATGATAATTATTAACCCAATAACTATGTTTAACATAAGTATAAACTTTTAAGAAACAAAACTTAAAAACTAATCAGGAATGTGTAATTACTCATGAACTTACGTGTCTCCATTTTCAGATATATAATTTTCATTTAGGAATAAATGTTGCAACATGACCGACACTCTTTGTTTGGTGGGGCCAGTTTTCATAAACGATATAAGTTCAGACTGTACTTTGTTGACTATTTCTTGATCTTTGAAACCAAGTTTTTTTACGACAATGCTGTAAAGGAAAATCCCATGTAACACACCCGTGTAATTCTCAACATTTGTTTACCTCTGCATATGCTCCGTATGGCCTTCTGCAAAGCCTTGTCCAGTTCTTTTACCGTACCCCATCGGGGCATCTGTGGCTAGAGTGAATCCCAAGCTCCTCAGATCCCTGTTGTTCAGCTCTTCCGCTGCATAAAGTTCTTTGAACGAACCAGAACCTATCAGGGAGGTGCACAACTTGTCGAATTCGGCAGAATCAATGTTGCTCTGCTTCAGGGCAGCTTCCAAGTCCTCGCTGTTGACAACTGGGCTGCCAACGTCCATGTTCATGTCATGACCCACCTGGTACTGCTGATCCAAGGGCATGTGGCTTATGGTAAGAGGCAAATCTTCGCTCGAGAAATCGGAGCTGCTGTAACTGCTCAAACTATATCGTGCCCTCTTCTTCCCAAGTCTCACTTCGCAAGGCGTGTAGGTAAAGTCCTTTGGTTCGCTTCTAGCACCATCAGACGGCCTCTGCAGCTCAATGAAGACTCGTACTTGACGTTCGATGTCAAGTGTTTTGTAAGGAGGTGTCCTGCAGGAACGATTCAATTAAAAAGCAGAAATTATTGACACAAAGACTTACTTGAATACAATTGCGTATTGGTGATGAACGTCTAGGTCGCTAAATCGAGCATAGTCGCTCCAAACCTCATTGTCGTCGTCATCCAGTTCATAGAATCGAACTTTGATATTCTCTGAAAAATATAATATTTGTTCTATTCTTACTTCATTCGAAAACAGTGTAATTACATTGGTACATTTGTAAAAAAACATTATTACAAAAGTATTTTTCCATTTAAACGAGGCTAGAAAGTTATACCTATTTGAACACCTTCAATAATTTGTTCTAGTAGCAAACTTCTATTTTTTCCCCAAATAACTAAAGCATTTTATGTGATGAAGACTTGAGATAAGAAAACGTTATTTTATCGCATTTCATTTGGAAATGTACTACATTTCTTCATTGAAAATCGATAAGAAATGTGGTAAAGTAAATTTTTTTTCTATAATTTTCAAGGTCAACTTTCTAGAGGATAAGTTGCATTCCTGCAGGGTCCCCAGTTTTAATAATGTTGGTACATAGATTTTTAGTTCTTTTCTTCCACTTAAAAAATGATTGTCATTTTGACAGATATGTCATAATTTAATATCGCTTGCTTCATTTTTGCATTTAAAATATTTCTTGGTTTTCTTTTTTTGTCCGATTTTACTGATGATGATGATGATTCTATGTTAAAAAAAGAAATTTGTCAAGAGTTCAAATTAAGAAACTTTGGACATTCAAATTTGACACGACCATAATTTTGAAAAAGTTCTACCAACACGAGGTATAAAAATTTCCTAGTTTTAATCACATATCTACCAACATTGTAACACTTTTGACAGGTATTATAGAAAAAAAACGTACTTTACTTTTATTATTAGCAACACTTTTCTGTCTAGCAATGGCGATTTGTTTTACTTTTGGCAATACTGAAGTATGTTGTTGGTGACACTGCAAGTCTATGTCAAATTCAAGGTTAGGAGGGGAGGTTTTGCGCCAGTTTTAACACAGATTAATGCAAAACCTAACCTGCTAACTTCGAATTTGACATACACTTACAGTGTCACCAACAACACACTTCAGTACTGCCAAATGCATAACATCAACTGGAGCTGCTTATTGTGCTTTAGTACATAGGAATGAGTTATGCTCATCTTGGTTATGTTTTAACAGTTAGTGTCACTTGTATGTAAAAATTGAATATTTTACATTTCTTATGAAATGCGATAAAATAGTATACTCAACACGTTAGAAAAGTGGTTTTTCTCAACTTGTAGAGTAATATACTATTGTTTTAAACAAGGTAGTTCTACTAAAAAAATTTTTTTTATAACTTCAATCAGAAAATTTGTTTTTTACGACCGACCAGAAAATCAGTTTCTGAAAGATTTTTTCGCCAGAAAGTAACGCTTTGCCGGTTAAGATCGGAAAACGGGCATCAACAGGCAAAAGCTTTTGCCATCCCTGATGCCTTCATTACTATGGAAACAAGCTCGAGTTATTGTTTGGATAAGTCAAATAATAGATACTAATGTCATAATTTTTTTGAGATTTCGAAAGTGAATTTTCAAGTTTAAAAGTATGGACTCGGATGTCGTAAAAAAATATTGTACGATACATGACCATAAAGTGTTTTGCAGGTCTTCCCTAGCTTCCTAGAATCTACTTGGTTCAACCTGCAAAACACTACTTTCCGGTCTTGTAATGCAAATTACTACTTTTGTAGTTGCAATGATCAAAACAGGCTTTAGCCAGACTAATTTTAGAGGATGCACATGGGATTTTTGAGGAGTCAAATATATTTTTCGACGACTGACATCGAAAGTAGATTTTTCTCACTGTCATTTGACAACAGAAAGTTGACATTTGCCGCTGAGCGTGCGTTTTCAGCACTTTGCCGCTCGCCGAGCGTTTTGGGTTTCCACGTGAACAAAATAGGTAGCCACGTCCGAATGTTTCCTTGACAATGCCCGTCATTTGTCGAAATAATCGCGTCACATGTCTAATAGACTGCGCGAGTAATATTAACTTGATTGTCAATTAATGTTTGCAATAAAATGAAATATGATATTTGCCATTAATAATATGCTCAGTCGTTGAAAAAATAGTATGTATATTTCGAGTTAAAAGTGCGCTTGCCGCTTTTGCATGATTGCTGGTTTCGGCTTTGCCTCAACCAGCAATATTCATGTGCAAGCGGCAAGAATGCACTTTCCGCTCTTAACATACAATATACTATTTTCTCTAAAAACCTAAATACTGTCTTGGTACCTATGTGAGAACAAAAAGTTCCCCCTCCCTTGTAACCCTTGAATGCGTCAAAATGGAGTCATTTAACACCTCACTTGAAAGGTTTAGTATTGGTGTTCTTTACTTTGCCAATTTTGTTAATGATTATTAACAATTTCCGAAAGGATTGGAACACATTCTACTCAATGAGACCTTTCGGATGAGGTTCAATATCACCTCCCTTTGCATTAAAAAATATTCAATATTTAACCATACTCACAATACCATGAGTAGTCAAAAGTTATATCGACTATTTTTGCTGAGGTATCACGAATGTCCATTGCGCACTCATCCGAATCCCAAGCGCAATGGACAAGAGTAGTGACACTCCCGCAAAAATATGTAACTTTAACTGAGTATGGTATTGGAGAGACTTTTCAATAAAATCAAGCAATTTTTTCAAACCATCTTTCTATAAATAATAAACCATGATTTCTATAGTAACAAAAAACGAAAATTTAATTTTACCTAACAAAAGCTACATTTGTTTAAAATATTCAGCCATAATATCACAAGTGATATTTTCGAATTGAAACCGAGGTGCGAATTCAACAAGTCCTTCGGACTCGTTGAATTTGCTCGTTCGGTTTCAATGAGAAATATCACCGATTACTAATCATACCGCGAGTTGTATTTAGTGAGGGAATACAATGAATTGAAAAACTGTTAATGTTGGTTACCCTGCTGTCAACTGTAAGTATATGTCAAATTCCAGGTTAGCAGGTTAGATTTTGCTTCAGTCTCTGTCAAAACTGACGGAAAACCTAACCTGCTGACCTCGAAATTGATAGCAGGGTAACCAACATTTGCACACTTTTGCTTAGCAACAGACCACAATAAGGTGATACAAATTTTTGTTTTGTATTACCGCTGTGGTACACATGTATCTAGTGTTGTGCCTTGGTCAATTGACCGTTCAATTTGACCACGGTCAAAAACTGTGTGGTCAAATTCACTGTCAAATGCTCTTTTAGCCTTGACATTGCTTATATTAAATTACACTATCAATCAACGGTTTTTTTTTGTAGAAGGTCTTTATTATTGGCTGTAAGCCTGTAACTAATCAAACATTTACTGAAATTGCAAAAATGCAGGGGATTTACATATTTAGCGAGGGGATTCACACAGCGACCAATGTTTCTTGGGGAAGTACCGCTTTGTGCAAATTGTAAATTCAGTATTGGAGTCTTCAGTTTCAGTTGTGCTTTCTATGGCGCTTGTTCAACACACGATATCTGAAAAATGAGTGGTGGAAAAGCAAAAAGCGAAATATGGGCTTGTTTCATCGAACAAAGAACTGATAAGATAGTGAAGGGAAAATGTAAATATTGTGGACAAGTGTATACTACTCATGTGGACCGCATGAAAAAACATATCCTCTTCAAATGTAAAGAAGTTCCGGAAAAAATTAAAAAGAAATATGTAAGTATTGGAAGTAATAAATCTAAGGCTTTAAGCAAACGACATGGACTAAACGTGTAGAATAAATAAATTATTTTTAAGAAACTTTGGGGCTTCATAAAATATTGATAGAGTTTCATGTTTTGCCTATTTTAATAATATTTTGTACTATGCTAGAATCAGCAATATCAGCATTAAACCATAAAGTAATCCCATTTTGCAATGATACAATCCTAAGTATCATACTTTCTGAGAGATTTATATTCAAACGCTTTTCTTCTGTACATATTTAAGATGAAACAAGAGAATTGTGGAACAGCCACAGATTCTTCAGCGTCAGCTGATGATACCATTTTTACTATTAATAGTGAACTCTGGGGTACAAAAACAAAAGAAAAAAGATTAAGATCAAGTGAAACTAGCAGTAACAACACAGAAGACAGTCCAGGACCATCTCATTCTAAACCAAAACAGCAGAAAATTACTCCTTTTGCTGATAGCATCACTAAAACAGAGCAGGAAGAATTAACAAGACTGTTTTCAGAAGCCGTCTATTCATCAAATTGTGCTCTTTCCATGTTCGAATCTGAAAAGTGGGCAACGTTTTTCAAGAAACTTCGCCCAGCATTTTTGGTACCAAGTAGAAAGCAGTTGTCAACAACGCTTCTTGAAGAAATATATACTAATGTAGTCCGACAAGTCGAAAAGGATGTTCAGAATGCAAACGCAATTACTTTAATAAGCGATGGATGGACAAATATCCGTAATGAGGGAATTATAAATTATATGGCACATACAAGTAATTATGACTACTTTTACGATTTCTCCGAACCAAGATCAGCTCGACACACAGGGGAATATATAGCCCAAGAAATTGATAAAGTAGTTAAAAAAATTGGACCTGAAAAAATTGTAGCAATAGTTACTGATAACGCCTTAAACATGCAAGCAGCATGGAAGACTTTAAAAGAATTGTATCCAACACTTCAAACATGGCTGTGCAGCACACATCCTAAATCTTTTAATGAAAGACTTAGAAGCATTAAAATCATATAAAGATCATATGACCTTCTCGAAAGAAATTGTAAATTTTTTTAAGTTAAAACATATTCCCAATGCAGTTTTAAAGGAAAAGCAAGACGCTGGAATGGATGGAGCATCACTGGCACTTAAGTTACCTGTGGCGACAAGATGGGGTAGTTCAGTGAAGTGCATCGAAAGTATACAAGTTAACAAACAGTTTCTCCGCGAAGCAATAATTCATCCCGATGTGGAGGCTGTTACTCCAACGCACATCAAAAACTTGATTTTAAAGGATGATGTGTTTTGGGACCGTAATGTTAAATACATCAATTTATTGTCTCCTATCGTCAAATTGATAAACTTGGTGGAACATAGGCAAGTTACTGTGGCAGATGTTCGTCACAAATTATACAAATTAAAAAATACTTTTGAAAATCTGATACCCTCGAGTCCTTTTTTACTAGCAGAGGAAAAAATGGCTATCAATAATATGGTTAGCAGAATAGAAATGGCCTGTACAGTAACACACAATGCCGCATACTTATTGGATCCGAGATACCGAGGTGAGAACTTAAATTCTGACGAACTTGAATCTGCTATTTTTCTCATTCAAACATTTACCCCAGAAAAAACCGCAGCAAGTATAATTGGCGAAATAACAAATTTTCGTAGCCGAGCACATACTTTTAAAAAATCAGTTATGTGGACTGCTGTTCATAATGTTAAATCCATATGCGAAGCACCTTCCGATATATCACCCGTAATTTGGTGGAATAGTTGGTTCAAAGACTCCTCACTCTGTGCTGCAGCAGTAAAACTACTATCTATGCCTGCATCTGCAACATCAAGCGAACGGAATTGGTCAACGTGGGGAATTTTGCATAGCAAAATTAGAAATAATAATAATAATAATAATAATAATATGCCTTTATTAATTAAAAAAAAAGAGAATACATATGTTAACAAAAAAAAAGAATAAATAGTGAGTAGGGCGAAGTTCAGCTGCAGAATGCAGAAAGAAATTCTGCAGTTGCTCTACCACTTAACCCTATTTTGAAGTATTTAAATCCAGCTTTACATTGTGTTCCCTGTTCATATTCAAAATTCAGTAAAGTTTATAAAACAAATAAAGATAGTATATTAGTTATTTTTTATCAGTACGTAGAAGATTATTGATCCGTGACCGAAAACAAGAAGTCGGAGTTAATTTGAGGTCTCGGGGTAAGCCATTATACCATTTTGCAAAATTATATACAAAACGGCGTTTTCCAAACTCAGAGCAGCATAATGGAATACTGACATTGCCCCTAAACCTCAAATTCAAGTTATGTACATCCGTACGAAATGATATCTTATTATACAGATATGGAGGAGTTTTATACAAAATAATTTTACGATATAGACATGCACAATGGAATGATCTCCTATTGAACATATTTAACCATTTAACGTCTTTTAATTTATACGAAATTTTATTATATTTTCTTATACCAAAGATAAGACGTAAGCACGCATTTTGTAGTTTTTGTAACCTGGCTTTGTCCTGTGCATCAAGACATGGTCCATACACTACATCGCCATAATCAACCTGAGATAGAACTAGATTATTACATAAAATGGTTTTGACTTGTGTGTTAAATAGGTGACGATTTACAAAAACTGATTTTAAATTACAATATGCTTTTTGAATACATTTTGATATATGTTTTTTGAAACGTAATGTCGAGTCAAGAATTACACCTAAGTTTTTAACACTGTCAACAACAGGTATTGGATTATTATTTATTTTAAAAATCATTTGGTTTTTTGCTATTTCGATGTAAGCCTTTTTACCAAAAAATATGACCGCCGATTTGTCCCCGTTAAGCTTAAGTGCATGTTGATGCGAAATGGCAGCTAGCTTTTCCAGATCTTCATTTATACGCTTATTTGCAGTAATAATGTCTTGGATATTAAAAGAAAAATAGATCTGCGAGTCATCAGCGTAAAAATGAGATGCACAAAAGTTTAACGTAGATGGGAAGTGTGAGATATAGATTGTAAATAGAAGAGGCCCAAGAATAGATCCTTGTGGAACGCCTGTTGTATTGCTGGAAAATTTTGATAACTTCATAGCCACTTTAACGGCTTGCGAGCGATTTGATAAATAGTTACTTAGCAAAGAAATTGCATTTGGCAAACAACCTATGTAATGGCAGATAGACAACAGAATATTATGATTAATTGTATCAAATGCCTTGGAGTAATCCAACAAGATAAGAGCAGTTACTTTACCTATATCCGTAGCTGAGATAATGTCATCAGTTATATGTAACAGCGCTGTAGCACAGCTATGTCCCTTTCTGAAGCCAGATTGTGTAACAGGCAAAATGTTATTCAAATTCAAGTGTTGGCGTAGCTGCTGCTCCATGACTTTTTCCAGTACTTTGGATAATACAGGTAAGATACTGATCGGTCTTAAATCTTTCAACTCTACTGGAGGATTTACTTTTGGCACAGGTGTAACAACAGCACGTTTCCATATATTAGGAAAAACTGAATTAATTAGACAGAAATTGATTAAGTGTGATATAACTGGCAAAAGAAATGGAACGCACAGTTTAATGATTTGAATACTAATACCATCATATGCAGTAGCAGTGCTTGTAATGGATGAAATAATTTTAAGCACTTCAATTTCTCCAACTGTTGTGAATTTAAAAAATGATCTAACAGTTTCTTTCACATTATTATTGTAATATGATGTTACGGTATCAGTATTCACGTCGGTTTTAGGAACAGACTGAATAAAAAAATTATTAATTTTATCACAATCTGTCAAATTAGAAGGAAGTCCAGTGCGAGTGGATTTTTTTGAGACATTTAAGGTTTGTAATTCTTTCCAAAACATCTTTGAGTTATTAGAGAATAATTTATTATAATATGAACGCTTTTCCCTTCTGACAGCGCCTACTACATAATTTCTAAGTTGTTTATAATAATCGTAATGAATCGGGTTTTTACTTTTTAAATAGACTTAAATAGACTTAAATAGACTTACAACATCACGAGCAGGAAAACTGGTTTACATCAAATTTAATTTGGCAGCTGTAAGTGAAGAAAAATCAAAATCTACAGCGAATTAAAATTTTTCCAGCGACGAAGATATTATGGACGATAGCTCTTCTGTTGAAGACATTCTAATATCGGATGACGATGAGATGGACATTCCGTTGTCAAAATTATGCCAATAGCTTGTTTTTTAATGTTGCATACATAGTTTTTAAGTTTTGTATAGTGCTTTCTTAATACATTTTAGTTTGTTATTATTCTCTTCTTTGCTGTACTTATGCAGTAATGATTTGTTTTTATTGAAGCGTAAATATATGGCCAATAAATGGTGTATTATTTTAGTTACCGACAGTATAAAATTAAATAATTGTTAAAACTGTTAATTATATGCACTTATAAATACTAAACAAAAGGGTTGGTGGTAATATGATATTAGTTAACCTTGTGACTTGCTTAAACTTACAGAACTATCAATACAATTGATTAAAAAAAGGTTAATTAAAAAAATTAAAATGGTCAAATGAGCGGTCAATAGGCTGGTCAATTGACCAAAAAGTTGTTGACCGGTCAAAGGCACAACACTACCTGTATCCAAGGGTTTTTATGCTTCCAATTGGTTTAAAAAGGGTCACGTGATTAATGAATTGTATTCTCAAGGGTAATACCACAAGCAGTGGATATATTTTTGACAAATATTTTGTCGTTTCCATGTAAATTATTGCGTTTAAATTTGCAACAATTTCTATGGAAATGGAAAAATATTTAAAAAAATATATATCCACTTCGAGTGGTATTTGGGACGACTATTTAACAATATTAATACATAATGATTAACTTTATTGAAAAATAATCCAACAATTAATATAATTTCTCAATTAAATTCAGCGGAATACTTCCAAAACACATCATTTTAAAATTTTTAAAACAAGCCACACAGTTTGTTGGGGTTTAGTGTTACGTAACCTAGCGATATCACTAAGGACAGAACATCGTTGCTAAGCGATACTTCGCAACAAGGCTATTTATTTTTTGAGTACGTACATTGATTTGTGAATATTTTGGATGGTGCCCAATATTCAGTGATATACTGCTGTTATTGGTTGAAAAAAGCAAATGTCTGCAATGTGATTGGATTATATGTTATAGTGTTGAATAGTCACTTGTATACCCTCTCGGAAGATATATCGTCCCCTTTTTTTATTAAGAAACATCAAATTCTGGATTTTTATAGGTAGTTCAAATTTGACAAATTGTAAGTGAATTGAATAGTCACCACAATTTTCTTAAATTATGGGTACATATTCTTCACAATATCTTTCAAATGAGGTGTTACATGACCCTGTTTTATTTAAAACAAATATTCAATATGGTGCCGTACCGAACAGCAATCTTACATTTTTTATTATCCTTAAATCGCTTATAAACATTTAAGTTTATTGCGCTAAAATTTACTAAAATATTTTGACTAATTCAAAAGTTAGAGGGAGGGGGAATTTTGTAATGTTTTAATTAAAATATACATATAAAACACTACTGGACTACTCATTAATGGGGATTAGACATGGGCTAGCGTTACGCGGTCTTTAAGACTAGGAGAATTCCAGTATAATTTAATTATTGCAGAAAAATTCAAAATAGAATTTAAAAGAATCCAAAAGTAGAGTGGTGTTGGAATAAAGATTGTTCATAATACTATTTTGACTAGTTAACCAAAAAAAAACTTCACTACACTACAAAAAATTATTTGTTTAATGTCGGACATTTTACAGGGGGTACCCCCTTAATGACAGGTCTGGCTCAAAATGGTACTTACTTTTGGTGACTTTTTCAACCAATACGAAGATTTCTCTCCCACCCTGACTTGGACTTGTGCAGTGATCCATTCGTACAATCTTTAGGTCACCCGTGAGAGCACTTTCTATAAATTTTTGAAAATGTAATCATGTGAATGCGAGATAATGGCTCTACTTACTCAGGTTATTAATTGCGATTGAGTAGACAGGCGGACACAGTGGATAGAATATATTGTTAATTACTTTAAAAGCATCAAATCGCAGACAAACTATGTTTAAGTTGATGGATTTGCTTTCCTTTTCCGCCTGTGCTTTCAACTAAAAATGGAAAAGTTATAAATATTTTGAAAGAAATTTTCAGTATTATTACATAATATACAATTAGCAGAAAATTAATTACCTCAATTTCTTCCTTTTTGGTCAGTTCTCTGAACTTGTGTTCAGTTCGTGCAATTTCTTCTTGTTTTAAAAGTGTATTTTTTCGCACTAATTCCGGCACGATGTATTTTTTTGCCGTGTGAATAATCCCCATGCTGTGGAAACTGAAAACTTCAGATTAATAAAATTCACATTCAAAAGTCTGCATTTAACATACTTAGCAACATATCCGGTATCAGCGCTTACTTGCATATCATGAGGGTCGTCGATCTCATCAGGACCTTGTTTCTTAACCAATCTATGGGCATGAGGTTGGCGGGTGTACGCCATGTCCTCCCTTCCATACTGGTATAATGCACAACGTATCACAGCAGGTTTGTTGTAGTTGTGAAGCTGAAACGTACATTAGTAACTACAACATGCCAATTCCACAATTTGGTTTCTACCTCAACTGAAGGGTATGTTTGCTTTCTAGTCCTGTCCGAGTTCCTTCCATTCAACGAGCCGTGTGTTCCGGCCATTTCCGATTTGTAGCGAAATCTAAACCGCTCCACTGGCTCTTCAATAATTTGTAGACAAGGTTGTGAACCTTCAATTAAAAGTGTGGATATGTAAATTTTTTTAATGTTTAATAAGACATTAACCGTAAGAAAAAACTCTCATTAAGTCTTTGTGGATATTGGTTTCGGTCTTCAATCTAACTCTTTATTATTTGTCTAGACCTCTTGGTTGTTCATTTTTAAAATACGAAATAAAATCTTTGGAAGAATGTAAATTCTTTCAATTTTTGTCTTAAAATCTGTAGTTGAAGCAAAAAAGCAACTCAACTTTTTATATTGGTTAACGATAAAAAAGAAAACATCTGAACTGTAGCTTTTATAATAAACTTGGATTTTGCCAAGGCTGGCTAAGGGCATAATGCATAATACAGCACGTAATTCACTTGCTTGTTTATAACAGCTTAATAGGAAATTCATCAAAGCAGTGCTACGAGGTCACTGGCCTTGTCACTACTATGTATGACACAATAAAATACTTTTTCCCGCTGCTGATCATGTAAGTCAATGATACAGCCTTAATAACAAAACCTGTAAGTCGGTGATTATATTTGTTTACTGCATTCCCTTGACAATGGAACTTAATATCGTTATTAAGTTGCTAGGATAATAAAATTAACAGCGCAAGATACAAACTTAAGACGTTTTATTTAAAATTGCAAGTGTTTATGTGACATGTGACATTCATAGGTAAAACGACTCATGAAAATTAATCCTGGTGGCAGGTGACAAACCAAACGTTTTTTCTTTAAATCTAGAAGAATTTCGGTCAGCAGCGGGAAAAAATATAATAAGACAACTCAGAATGTATCACCTATTATCATTTTCGGCAGGCAACCAGCCGCGGCTGCGCCTTGCCTACCTCAAGTCCTTACATTCGTTGTTACTGAAATAGCTATTATCACATTTCATGTGGTAATGTACTACATTTCTACATTCAAAGCATTTACATGTGTGGTACTTTTCTGCATAGCAACATGATCTGTTTTATGTTAGGCAATGCTCAAGTGTACTGTTGGTGGCACTGTAAGTCTATGTCAAATTTGAGGTTAGCAGGTTAGGTTTTGCATAAGCTTTGAATCAGACTGGCAAAAAACCTAACCTGATAACCAAATTTAACATAGACTTACAGTGTCACCCACAATACACTTCAGTACTGCCAAATGCATAACATCAACTGGAGCTGCTTATTGTGCTTTAGTACATACAGTGCCTTCAGAAATGATCAAACGTTTTTGAATGGTCATTATACAACGGATGAATAATATGTTGGTTGCACTGTAAGTCTATGTCAAATTCAAAGTTAGCAGGTTAGGTTTGCCGTCAGTTTTGACACAGGTTGATGCAACCTAACCTGATAACCTCGAATTTGACATAGACTTACAGTGCTACCAACATATTATTCATACGTTGTAAAACCATTCAAAAAACGTTCGATCATTTCTGAAGGTACTTTAGAAACGAGTTCTGCTCAGCTTGGTTATGTTTTGCCATTTGGTATAACTTTTTTAAAAAAATTTAATATTTGACATTTCTTATGAAATGCGATAAAATAGTACAGTCAGACCTCGCCGTTCGCGGCTCGTTGATTTGATTTTACGCGGGGCACCTTTGTGCTCTCTTTTTTTGCCGTTCACGGATATTTGCTTTGCTGTTCACGGATGGAATTGCCAACGTTAACTGTTTCAACTTTCACACACTTATGAAGGCCAATAATCTGACGTCTTGATTTGTATGTTGCAGTCACTATGCTTTTTTAATGTTTTTTTCTTTCTATTTTATTGTTTGAAAATGTACGTATTTGCATGTTTGTACAATGTGCGTTTATGTATTTTTAAATTTTTTGAAGTTGCATATTATAAATAAATCTAATTAATGTAACCTAACCCCGCTTTTATCATTTATGTGTTTACTTGCGCATCGCGGTTTTCCGCTACGTGGCATTCTTCTGGAACGTAACCCCCGCGAACGGCGAGGTCTGACTTTATACGCAACACGTTAGAAAAGCGGTGTTACTGAACTCGTATGGCCGTTTAAGTACGAGCGTTAGCGAGTACTCACACCAGCCATACTTGATCGGCAGAATATCACTTTTCTTAACTAGTTGTGTAATATACTATTGTTTAAAATATGGCCTCTATAATCAACCAGTAATTTCCTATTACAAACTGATTGCTAATACTGCAATGTTTCAGCAATTATGTTTATGTTCAGCATTTAAATGGATTCATCACATACAAGGTAAGTTACCATTATGTTAAATTTATAATTTAAAAAAAGCAAATTTTTACTCATGAGGCCTCCCATGTTAAATTACAAATTGATTAAGATTTAAATTTGGCCAGTCAGTTGATATTTTTGTGATACATTCATTCCAGAAAACTGGAAATTCATGTAATCAATACTGTTTTCCTTTGTGGTTGGCTGAACATCTGACATTTAAAAAATATCTACAAAATCACAAGAATTAAAACAAAAAAAATTCTTCATAAAATAAAAACTTCAGAATTATTTACATATTTATCTTCTAAATGAAACTAACGTAATATTAGAAAAATATATTTTTACATTTTAAATAATTGGTCTAAATCAGTGAAGTTAGAATATGATTAAATCATGTAGTTTTATAGCAAAACTTTGTGTTCTACTTGTCTGTTATGATCAACTATGTGTAAACAACAACTGTATGAGTCATGTGCAGGGGAATTACAGTCTACTTTACTACTGATTAGTTCCAAGTATTCATTCTGTATCTTTGTGGAAGTGACTAAACTTTAGAACTTATGTAAATTTTCTATAAACATGCGCACCTTAGTAACGGTTACAACGCGTATTGTTATTTTGTAAGTACCTACTTAAGTTAATTGCTCACCTGGGACTTGCGTGACATTACTCGTGAAACTGTAGGGCTGTATTATTGAGTAGGACTGGATCGGTGAATTGCTCCCAGAGGCTGGCGACAGCATGATGGAATCGGGCGAATCCAGAGGGGGCGTCAACACGTTGGGGTAGTGATTCATATCAGCGAGTGTATCTGCGAAAAGCACATGATGCTTACAACACGGCCAGCAGCAGGGCACCCACTTAACCTACCTATGCCCTTCATGTCATTAAAGTTTGATTTTAAAGGCACTGCGTTCGGAAGGACGCTTACTTGGTACATGTTGGAAATAGAACAATACCTAACCTAACTTAGACCAAACCAAAAACACTTGAACGAACCAAATTTTGGAGTAAATCCACGCAACGTTCGTTTTGGCAAAATTGTGAATTGCGAATAACTGCGTACACTTACCTCCACTTTTCCATGCAAGACGTCATTTATTGTTGGGCACGGTTCTTCCCCTCAGATAACAAACACGGGACGTATGCGCGCGGGGGGGATTGATTCACCCGATGTAATGGAAATCCCCGCAAACGAGCATGCGCCGCCTCGTGTATAAGCGTCTCGGAACAGGA
Source organism: Agriotes lineatus (assembly GCA_940337035.1). NCBI lineage: Eukaryota > Metazoa > Arthropoda > Insecta > Coleoptera > Elateridae > Agriotes > Agriotes lineatus. The sequence continues at coordinate 126,871 of CALNHX010003089.1, read as the reverse complement.
TGAGAAGAATAGGCGCATTAGTCCCTCGAAAAATATTGTGCATGGCAGTTGTAAACATGTAGAACTTAATTTTTCATATTGATTTTAGTGTGCAGAGTGCCTTTTAAAATAACGCATAGTGACTATAATTTTTGAATATTTGCTTGAATGTAAAACTACCTTCATAAAGGTTGTGCAATAATTTGCAACGCATTTTGAAACAACCTTGAAATCCTTCGCTCTGTATATGTTTTTTTGATACTTTCTGGAATAGTACCTTATTTACATGACCGTTTTTTTTTAATGAAATTGCGTTAGCCAATTGTTGAGTAAATTTAATGTAATTAAGATTACACATCAGTCACATCACCGATATAAATATAAATACAAACTGAACAATAAATTGATAGTATTCCCTGACCAGAAATCTAAATTGAAACTCCTGGTTTTGTTACCACAAACCAAACTTTGTGGTCGTTACTGTCAAAATTGTTTTAAAACAAACGGGATGTAATCGTAAGTGGAGGCAGCTCATAAACGCGCCAAGGCCAATTCAAAATTGTTTAAAAATAAGATGGTGACAGCTGGTGTAACATAGAGTTCCATAATCAAATCTGGTGTGATACACCCACACAACTTCCTTTTACAATAATCGTATAATTAGCCAAATATTTGATTTTTAATTTTTAGTCATTTGTTAAAAAATTTCAAAAATTGCAAGTTCTACAGAAACCGTACAATATAGAGCCTTAGTTGAAGAGACAATTTTTCTCTAGAATTTTAAGCTGAATTCAAAAATGAAGTAATGGGTGTTCTATTTAGAATAGGAGTTAATAAACAAAATAGGACTGTAAGTCTAAGCCAAATTCGAAGTTAGTAGGTTAGGTTTTGTTTGTTATTTGACACAAACTGACGGAAAACATAACCTGATAACATCAAATTTGACATAGACTTACAGTCTTGCCAATTTCAAGTAAAATTTTAGACAACTCAATCAGTAATAATTGCTGATGGGAACAAAAATGGCGGCGATGGCGGCATTTTCGCGGATCAAAGAATGGCGGTTGTCTGCTATATCTACTGGCTCTGCATAATGTCAGTTTGACAGTGCAGATGTCAAGTAAATGGACTATAGGTAGCTACTACGGATCCTACAGGGTGGCCAAGGTAAAAGAGGTCCCGTGTCCTGTACCATACTTAAAGTGATATTGAGCGCTTGTGCGGCGTCACGTGATGTTCAGCGGCCATTTTGTGTTAACTGTGTATTGCTCAGTGTTGCGTTGTCACTTGTTAATAACGGTTGTGAATAAAGTTCTGCAGATTTTCAATAAAAATATAATATTAATTTACCTTTCTGTATTCACACGGGATCTCTTTTACTTTGGCCACTCTGTATATAAGTAATCTTCGATAAAGAGTTGACACAACGTACACGAAGTAGGTAGGTACAGCGTTGCATTTTTGTTTTCGTGTGCCACCCAGACGCACTTTTTTCCACATCAAAGTTCACATACTTAAGTCTGTTTCTACTTGTGAGTGTTTAGTTTATTCTGTTTATATGTTTGAGCTATTCTGCTCTTTGCTTCTCGTTTTTGGGAATTTGTGTCAATAGATATAGAGCCCCGTTCGAATCTAGCTTTGAAACGAAAAATGCAACAGCCCGTCATTTCAAAAACTGTAGAGAAATAATTATTTGAGTAATTAATTTTTAAGTAAACTCTATATACATATCTACATCTCTACGAGATATGCTATTTAAAGAACTGTTGTCTGGTAGAAATGGAACACATGCATATTAATACATTTGTATCAATCAGTGTTAGGTCTAAAGGCAAATAAAAATTTGTCAAAGTGACATTCTCAGAACTGGTTTCTATAGTAACTATAGGACAAATTGGACGCAATTTCAGACAAAACAGCGCATGCGCAGTGGATCACAACCAATCAGCAGCTATTCCCGACTTGGCTCAACTATTATAGTATTTTATTTTATCCTATTAGGTTATTATGATAAGTGAGTCAGTTTGACAAATCAGATCACGCTTGAAGTGAAAACGACCCTAGGGTGATTTTCAATCACTATGGAAACTACCTAATTAAATTTCAGTAGTATCCTATGGCAAGTTGGTGGCACTGTAAATCTAAGTCAAATTCGAGGTTAGCAGGTTAGCTTTTCCGTCAGTCTGTGTCAAAACTGACGCAAAAGCTAACCTGATAACCTCAAATTTGACGTAGACATACAGTGCCACCAACATAATATTATTATAATGAAGTGTCAAATTAATTTGTCAGAAAATGGCTAATTTATTTAAGAACTTATCTTTCCGAATTCACCGCGGCCAGTGATAAATCCTTATAATTTTGACAAATAACATCCCTCAAGTGCGTTGCCTTTAAGAAATAACCCTCGGCTTCGCCTCGGGTTATTTCTAGGCAAGCACTTTCGGGTTGGTATTTGTCAAAATTATTGCGGGTGATTATCACTGCCCTTGGTAAATTATAGCTGACAATATCTCCTTCGCAACGAGTTGCGTTAAGATGCATTTAACAACACTAGTGTTGTTAAGAAAAATAACATAACGATACTTTATTAGCATTAATCACATGTTGACAGCACTGAAATGTATTGTCAGTCTATGTCAAATTCGATGTTAGTAGGTTAGGTTTTGTTTGTTATTTGACACAAACTGACGCAAAAGTTAACCTGAAAATCTCAAATTTAACATAACCTGACAGTGCTACCACCAATACAGTATTGAGTTTTTATTTTACTAGTGATACCACCACTCGCTGTTGTGTCATTAATAACCATTTTTCCAATTTTTTCAAGATTAGTATTTTAGGATAAAATAAACCGTGTTACGATATACGTAACGTTATTCGCTTTCTACATTACTCGAGAATTTTAAAGAACTCGCTCCTAACGTCGCTCGTTCATTCAAACTATTCTCTTGTAATGTAAAAACCTTGATAACGTTACTTGTATCGTAAATTACTATTACAGTAGAAGTCCGTTAGGATAGCCTTTACTGCCGAGCCAGATAATTTGTGAGACGAGCTCGAAGAGCGAGTCGAATAACACTGGCGAGGCAGTAAAGGCCCTAACGGACGTGTATTGTACAATAGTTTTTGTAATACCTACATACAATTCGGTCATATCTATATTTTTCTAATTTATTTTCATCAAAATCATCAAAATTATCATTACACCTTGCGTTTGTAGATTATGAGAAAGCGTTTAACTCAATAGAGTGGAGCGCAGTGACGGAAGGTTTACACAAAGCAAGAGTAGACTCAAGGTACACAAATCTGCTCATACACATATATAAAACCGCTACATTGAGTGTCAAGCTGGAAGACAACGTCAACACAAAGAAAATTCCCCTAAATGGTGGAGTTAGACAGGAAGACACGATATCGCCAAAACGCTCCCCTCTTGCCTTGGAGGACATCTTCAAGAAATTAAAATGGGACGGTCAGGGCATCGACATAAATGGCATAATGCTTAATCACCTGAGATATGCTGATGATATTGTCATCATAGTTGCAACTTCAGAAGAACTACGGGATATGCTCACAGATCTACATCAAGAATCAAGGAAGGTTGGCATAAAGGTGAGTTTAGTAGTAAAAGGAAAGAGCAGCTAAATTTTTTTGTTGTTTTACAATTAACATAAATAACAACATATATACTATTTCAGCACCTGGTGCCTTCTTCAGTGTACAATTACAAACAGTTTAAAATAAGTTTTAGATAACATTCTGTTATTCATTTGGCGATAAAAATTAAGTACAAAAACATTCTCCAATTATATATTGTAAGTTTAACATTCTGTTGTTTATTTCTAAAACTGTTAAAATTTCCTTTTTGTTATTCAAAGATTGCCATTCTATGTATAAATCCGTTTATGCAATTAGTTGCTTTTTAAAATTTTTTTTTCAAATATTGGGAGAAATTTAAAAATTACGTTAAATTACTGATTATTATTAAGTAAGTTCGTCTTGCTGTCGTTTTTTATTCGAGGAAAATTTTTTTGTTTTTTTTTGCTTCTGTCAAATCTGTGTCATATTTAAGATAACCACCACTTCAAAAAGTAATGAAACCATCTTCATTTTATGTTATTGTTAATGGGTATATAAATATATAAGGAGCACTTTAATTGAGTTTATATATCAGCAATGATCAGCCATAAACATTTTTAATTATGAATTTTGTATTCTTTAATAATCGATTTTTTTAGTTATTTTATTCAGATAATATTTGGTTGAAATTTCATTTTAGAAATATTAATTTTTATTTATAAAAATGGCAGAATTACTGTTACGGCCATGTTTGAAATTTTTTTAAAAGAGGTGTATTCTTAACAGTTTAGATATTATTTATAAGGTTTTAAGAGTTTTATGCAATTATCAATTTTCAGGGTCACCCGCCAAACTCGGCCATGGCCGATTTATTCCAAAATTGCTGAAGTAATCTCAAACCAGAATCTCCTGTAAAAATTAATTTTTAGATGGTTTTTGAATAATAGCGGTATTTATTGTATTAGAATTATTAATTTGATTGAGAGCAAATTATTTCTGAAAGTCTTGCTACATCTGTCATGGCCGCAACACGGCAGAAATAATTTGCTCTCAAACAAATTAATAATTCTAATACAATAAATACCGCTATTATTCAAAAACCATCTAAAAATTAATTTTTACAGGAGATTCTGGTTTGAGATTACTTCAGCAATTTTGGAATAAATCGGTCATGGCCGAGTTTGGCGGGTGACCCTGAAAATTGATAATTGCATAAAACTCTTAAAACCTTATAAATAATATCTAAACTGTTAAGAATACACCTCTTTGTAAAAAAATTTCAAACATGGCCGTAACAGTAATTCTGCCATTTTTATAAATAAAAATTAATATTTCTAAAATGAAATTTCAACCAAATATTATCTGAATAAAATAACTAAAAAAAATCGATTATTAAAGAATACAAAATTCATAAATAAAAATTTTTATGGCTGATCATTGCTGATATATAAACTCAATTAAAGTGCTCCTTATATATTTATATACCCATTAACAATAACATAAAATGAAGATGGTTTCATTACTTTTTGAAGTGGTGGTTATCTTAAATATGACACAGATTTGACAGAAGCAAAAAGAAACAAAAAAAATGTCTCGAATAAAAAACGACAGCAAGACGAACTTACTTAATAATAATCAGTAATTTAACGTAATTTTTAAATTTCTCCCAATATTTGAAAAAAAAAATTTTAAAAGCAACTAATTGCATAAACGGATTTATACATAGAATGGCAATCTTTGAATAACAAAAAGGAAATTTTAACAGTTTTAGAAATAAACAACAGAATGTTAAACTTACAATATATAATTGGAGAATGTTTTTGTACTTAATTTTTATCGCCAAATGAATAACAGAATGTTATCTAAAACTTATTTTAAACTGTTTGTAATTGTACACTGAAGAAGGCACCAGGTGCTGAAATAGTATATATGTTGTTATTTATGTTAATTGTAAAACAACAAAAAAATTTAGCTGCTCTTTCCTTTTACTACTAAACTCACCTTTATGCCAACCTTCCTTGATTCTTGATGTAGATCTGTGAGCATATCCCGTAGTTCTTCTGAAGTTGCAACTATGATGACAATATCATCAGCATATCTCAGGTGATTAAGCATTATGCCATTTATGTCGATGCCCTGACCGTCCCATTTTAATTTCTTGAAGATGTCCTCCAAGGCAAGAGGGAAGCGTTTTGGCGATATCGTGTCTTCCTGTCTAACTCCACCATTTAGGGGAATTTTCTTTGTGTTGACGTTGTCTTCCAGCTTGACACTCAATGTAGCGGTTTTATATATGTGTATGAGCAGATTTGTGTACCTTGAGTCTACTCTTGCTTTGTGTAAACCTTCCGTCACTGCGCTCCACTCTATTGAGTTAAACGCTTTCTCATAATCTACAAACGCAAGGTGTAATGATAATTTATATTCTGCACTTTTTTCAATTACACTTTGCAGTGCTTGAAGATGGTCTATTGTACTATAACCGGGTCTAAATCCGGTCTGCTCTGGGGGTTGATAAAAGTCCAGTTTATTTCTAATTCTATTTGTAATTATTTTTGTTAGCAATTTGTAGAAGTGAGAAAGCAGACTAATGGGGTGATAGTTATCGAGTTTGGTGTTGTCGCCCTTTTTATGGAGCAGGATTACACTAGCATTCTCCCATAGTTTCGGTATTTTTGCTTCCGATATGCATTTATCTAGAATGGTTTTTAAACATTTGAGTAGATTTACGGCACCATATTGGAGCATTTCTGTCGCGATGTCGTCTTCTCCTGGGGTTTTGATATTTTGTGATTGTGGGAGGGCTAATTTTATTTCTTCATTGTTTATCCCTGGGATGTCTTCTGAGTTGACGTTCATAACCATAGGTTTGCGTGGTTGAAGTGTCTCGTCTGTTACTGTTGTGGCGTACAATTTAGAGTAGTAATCTTCCTCCGCGGATATTGGTTCGTTTCTTTTGGAGATTATGTTACCGTGAGAGTTACGAAGTTGATAGATTTTTTTATTTCCTTTGGTCCGTTTATTGTTTTAGTATTTTCATACTGAAGTTATCCTCTATGCGTTGTTATACCAACAAACTATTATAATTTCTCAGGTCCTTTCGTAGAGATTTAGTGACGTTTTTGGTTACTGCTCTGAACTCATAGTGTTCCTCTGGAGTCTTCGTATTTGTGCCATTAGTTTTTGCGTCTTGCTTGATATTGTGGGATCGTTTGTTCCGAGATTTCTTCAGATCTTCACGTTTCAGAGTGCTTAGATGACGAAAAACAGGTTTTCTCAATTCCGTCTGTCCGTCTGTCTGTCTGTCTGTCTGTGTGTCTGTCTGTCTTTCTGTCTGTCTGTCTGTTGGCAGTATAGCTCAAAAACTATTTGTCGGAGGCAGACGATATTTTGCATACATATTATATATCTACCTCACATGAAACCGGTACAGTTTCATACAAATATATACAGGGTGAGCACCTTAAAAAAATAAAATTTTGTTTATTTTTGGGTTAATTCTAAAATAAAAGGAAGTAATAACTTTCACATAGGTCAGGCTTTACATTTGCCGAAAATAAGACTCAACCGATACAGGATAATGTCACAAAAGAGTAATCATGTTTCACCCATAAACCCCGTTCGCGTAAAGCCAGAACACACCATTTTACAGCTCAATGTTTTAAAAGGCAGCGCTACATCGTGGTGTGTTTTGCTGGATATTAATAACCCATTATAACTCGACAAACCACACCGTGCTGCAGGACGACACAACACCCACCCACTCTCCTATATCTATTGCAAATTATGCTGATGGAATAACTGCTGACCATTACATTAGGTACATTTTTGTCAGTCCAATGTGGAAAGGAAGGAAATTATACACTTGAATTTGCTACTTTTAAAGATATATTTCTTAAAAATAGACTATTAGATGAAGATTTTCCACGAGTATTTTTAACAGATGATCGCCAAGTTGAAAGAAGTGCACTTAGGTCAGTGTTTCCATCATCTGTTCTTCTACGTTGCATTTTTCACGTGTCAAGTATTTTGGCGGTGGTTGTGGGATTCCAATCATAATATTCACAAAAATAGTAGAAAAGCAATAATGCTTTAATTTCAAGAATTAATTTACGCGGAAACTGTAGAAGATTGCGAAGAGCTATTTTTCAAAGTTCATTTAAAGAAGTAGGCGCTTTTGAATTAATTTCAGGGTGTGAAGTGTCGACTTTTTTTCATTCATTGAAAAAAAGTGACACTGCTTTTAATTTAGGAATGAGCGATTTTAGTAGAAAATTATTTATTCATTTTTAGTTTTATTTTCACATGAACAAATTACAGATTTCAATAAATAAAGACGTTTCCCAAATTACCAGAACTGACCAACCCACTTGACTAAAATTAAGGCCAATAAAATTCTATACAAAATAGGCTTGGATTTGAATATTCATGAAATTTTAAAAAACCTTATAGACAACTCGTGTTAGCGTGCTTATTTTTCACGCGTGTGGATTATTAAACTCGGCTGTGCCTCGTTTAATAACTCTCCACACTTGTGAAAAAAAGTTGCACTTCTAACACTTGTGGTCTAAATAACTATTTAAGTTTGATAAAATATTTAGAGAAAGCGCAATATAGAAATTTAAAACACCATCTAGTAAATGTATGGAGCCGACGTAAAGAATGGTGTTTATGTTACCGTATGAAGATAATACTAACAACTATGCAGAGACATCGATAAGGATTTTCAAAGATATAGTTTTGCAACGTTGTGGTGTTTTTAATAATGCATGTGCTTTAATCGAGTATTTGAGTTTATAACTGACACTTTTGAAAATTATCACAAGCGCCGTTTACTTGAAGTTCCCGCTGTAGTGAACAGGAATTAGTATACATGGAATTTGTACGTAAGGCAGAAGATATGTTTGTATCTCACATAGACGAATCATGCTATCATGTAACCCCAAAGCTAGACAGTAAAATGTTGTATAGCGTGTTTACTGACATTGAAATGTGCGATTGCCCCTTTGGACAAAGTGGGCGATTTTGTAAACATATGTGCAGTACAAGAAAAGTTCAAAAGTTACGTTAAAACTGCACCTCGTCGTACCACTGATTATAAAGTTGATTTTGCAAGAATTGCTTTAGGCCGAAGTGCCCCAGCGAATTTTTATAAGAACATGGATGATACACAAACACCTAAGAAATCTTACACTGTAAGCACCGAAATATATGTAAAAAAGCTCTTTTCAGTTGGTGGATGTGCACGACCTAATACAAGATTCTAATGAGGAGAACAAGAAAAACGATGGAGACCACGAGGTAGCTGTTGCCAACCTTTCAAAAAATGTTTCAAATATAATTGATATAGTAGCAGCCGAGTAGCTCTCAAATCAGCTACTATGACTGACATTAGAGAGAATATTACGACACCTGCTCAAGTTAAACACTTTTTTGCAAAAGCTAAATCAAAGCTTTCGAGAAAAATAGGAGTGAAGCCAACTTCTGTTCGCAGAAAGCCAAGACCAGGTTTAACTGATGGTCGGCAAGGCATACATGCAGGTAGACCTTCCAATAATGAAATTAGGACAATCAAGAAATCGTAAAAGAAAAAGAAGTTTCTCAGAAAATGTGATGCTCAATCGTCCCAATGCAAAACCCATGGGACAAGTCACTGACTTATTATTGTGCTATCTTTTTAATAATGTATGTACGCATATTTTCATTATTATTGTTTATAGATTAGTAGTTTCTTAAATTTCTATAGAAAATATGCAAATTTATTTTTAATCCTTATACTGAACGTCACAGCTATTAATAAAACGTTCTAGCTATACTTTGGTTTAATTTGAATATATACACGGCAATATTAAGAAAACGTGGAAAATAGTGAATGAAATAGCTAATTTGGAAACTAGGATATCCGAAATTGATTTCCTTGTTGAAGAGAGTAATGTAATTAGGGATAATGTTTTAAAGCTAATTATATAAATAACTTTTTCCAGAATGTGGGCATTGACATGGCAAAACAAATTAACGTTAGTAACGTTTGTGCTAATAAATTTCGTGACACTTTCAATCCAACACATTAAAATTTAAAAATAGTATATTATGATACTAGTTTTATAAGAAGCATTTTGTAGCACGCACGGATTTAGGGTACGATGAGCGAAGCGAGGAGTGCCCTAAAGGAGTAAGTGCTACAAAATGCCTTATAAACGAGGTATCATACAGTATTTTATCTACTTTGCCACTTTTTTAAGCAAAAAATGAAAATTTTTAGTATTTTTATTATAGCATCGCTTTGTGTCTATTACGATACGCAAACGCGTATCGTAATAGCCTCAGTACGAACGCAAAGTAGATAAAAATAGTTATTCAGCTGAAATTGATGGTATAACCAATGACTGTATAGAAACCTTATCTTTATTATTTTAAAATCCATTACTCATATCACTAATTTATGTTTGACGAATGAGAATTATCCGAATGTATTCAAAAGTAGTATAATTATACTGTCGCAAATTCGTCTAAAGTCGGGGTAACTGGCAATCCTTTTAGTCAAAATATACTTGTACACGAAGACTAAAGCTACTGTTGCGAGATACATAAGACACTTAAGTTCAAATAATTGCATTTATTATCTGCCGTTTACAGAATAACTTAAGTTTAACACCGTTACTTATTAACTAACTAAATTCTAAGTCCAGTTTGACCAAGAAAACTGGGTAGGCGTTCTCAAATTTCCAAATAAGCTTATCAGAACAGTTCTAAATTTTGGACTTCTGTCACATAATAGCTCTATGAATTCGACCAATTTGAGGGTTTCACTCGCTAAAATTAGTCAAGCGGTCGACATCTCGCAAATTATCGCTAATAAAGTTTTACAACTTTACTAAAACAAATAGTCGGCACGTAGTTCTGCCTATTTTTTCGGCTTACGAGGTAAAGTTTCATAAATTTGCCCTTAATCATTCCGTGGGCTTGGCATATTTCCATCTTCCCAGAGAAAGGCACGTTTCTAAAGACCAGCTAAATACTCGCCTGTTGTAACTTTAATACGACCATTTTGCCTACGAAATTCTACCTAAAAATATTTACGATACAAATTTCTTATGGCTAACTAAAGTACAGTCTATTCGTACAACCGCGTATAGTTCATTTTCATTCAAGAACGCAAAACGTAACAATACTAATACATAAATCAGGAGACAAAACAAGTGTAAATAATTATAGACGAGGGCAGATTTTCCCTCGGAACGTTCGTTATTAATATTTTCGTTATTTAATATTATTAATTTGCAGAGTGGCGAAATACCCAAATAAGAATATGAATTAATTATAGACTTATTTCATTAAAAGTATAAGCAAAATAATTGAAAGATTTAGTAAAAGTTACGATGATGAATTTCTTCAGCACATTTGAAATATTATCTTTTAATGTTTTAATCAATATGGATTTCCGTTTTCGTAATAATGTGGGAACTAATAAAGCAACTTAGAAACTTATAGATAATTTATACAATAAGTTAGAGACCACTAAAAATACTTTAACTGTGGTCTTTGATCTAGCAAAGGCTTTTGACATGATTTGCCACAGTACCAAAGTACACAGTATCCAAAAATCACCGAATTGCATGTTAAACTAGGAGTACTTCAAAGTACAGTTCTGGGCTCAATTTTGTTTCTCATAAATGTGTCGCTGTAATTAAATATCGAAGCTCAAATCACCTCATTTGCAGATGATATAGCCATTATATTTGAAGCAGATAACTGTCGAACTTATACTAAAGGTGGAAAATTAAATAGCTGTGATAATCCATAAATTAAATAGGTATTTCTTATTACCAAATTTGCTCAAAACTAAATTTACATATTTTTCCTACAAACAATTACCTATTCAACCCATTATTTTTACTCATACCTTAAATTACATAAGTAATAATATAAAACATTGTAAATGTATAGGTGTTTAAGGTGAATAAACATATCGAAGAACAAGTTATAAGTCTAAGAAAAACTTTATACAAATTCAAATTACTCAAAAATATAACCAAAATAGCAACTATAAAAGATATTTATTTTGATTTGGTACAATCCGTAATCCTGCGAGTTGATATTTGTTCCTTTTGAAAATCTGCAAAAAGTAGTTTTAAAAATTATATTTAAAAAAGATTGTGGATTCACCACAATAACGTTATTTTTGGAATCTGGAGTATTATCTGTGAGGCAAGTATATGTATTTTCATTAGCTATTTGTTCTTATAAATACCAATATTCATTTACGAGATTTGCTCACAGATATAAAAGCAGAAGTAAGGAAACACTTTTGCGTGTTATGCCAAAAAAGAATCAAAGTCTACTTATTTATTCTCAAAATTATTTAATAACATTCGAAACCAAATTAAATGCTGGGCAACTTTAGCACATTTAAACTTAAAATTAAACAATCGATAAAAAGTAAGCCTATGGATTGCTATAGAAGGTATACACTTATTGGATGCGCCTTCTTATTAGTACGAGTACTTTAAAAGTACCTTATTTTTTCTATAATACATATAATAAATAGATATTTGATTTTCTGGTTAGTTAATTAGGAAAATTCTAATTAATTTGCTTATGACTTGGCCACACACAAGACTACTTCTTGGGCAGTATTAGTTTTTCTACAAATAAAATAAATACAAATAAATACATGAATTTATAGAAAAAATTCTATCTCCAAAGTTTCAATAAAATAATTCATTATTAAACATTTGAATTTCTATAGTTGAGTTTGTGAAGGATAAGAGGTTTATGAAGAGAAAGGTAAAAATAACCCATACATCAGTATATCTAAAAGCTAAAATGGACATAATTTTTTTTCGAGAATTTGGCGACAAACGGGATTTAAAAAATTAAAAGAAACTAAGAAACCACAAAAGATATTATTTAAAGATGCACTTTATATCACTAAACTACTGGAGGTATTTTTACTACATTCACATTTTCTTCAATCAGGTAAAACGCATTGTGGCGCTACAACGAGGTGTGAATTGTCCTACAAAATCGCCTTCAAAATTGAAGCCAAAGCACACCACGACTGAACGCATTAGAGCGCTGTAAAATGGTATGTTTTGGCTTTACGCACCCCGTTCTGTTCAAGACAGGCCCGCGTTGGACTTATCTTGAAGAGACGCGGTAGCGCAGTTGGAATTTCCTTGCAGTTAGATCTGTTGCGGAGACGCAACGGTTTGAAACCCCAGCGGGATATATATTTTTTTATTTGAAAATTTATTTATTTTTTATTCAACTTAGTAATAGATACAAGTAATAATTTGTACATAGTGCGGGTTTTATTCTTACCAAAAATGGAAACCAATAGATACAGAATAAATTTTTTACAATACAAAAACGAGGCACAAATTAGCCATTACTAAATATAGCTGCGACGGAGAAATTGGAGAAGCCGGTCCTCCGCGACTTAGGTAGAAATTGTCGAGTCCTATATGATATCGCATTAAACGTTGGGGCTGCACACACGTTCCGCCTGCAGTGCGAATTAGAAACGTGAAAATAGCTTTACTCCTAACTTAATTTGGTTTTTAAAATTGTTTAGTGTCACAATGTCGACGAGGGAAGTTCTGCTTAAAGCTTTTTACAGATTTTTCCACTGCGTAACTTAGCGTATACGCATATGCCTGAATAATTTTTAACTGATACCTTTCAGGTATTTTTAACAAAGCGAAAATTACTCTATTCGACATTGCCTTAAATTCTATAATTTTATCTCGGTGTTTCGGTAATATTAGGATGCCCATTCCTTCAATTGATGTGTCTGCGTTCCTCAGTTAAAGAGTACATCCCGACTTGAGAATGGTGCAGTTTTCTCCCTTCATTCTGGTTTCACAAATTCCCAGTACGTTTCACTTGATGACTAAGTGTTTGCGGATTGTATGTTGCAGTGTTTAGCTTAAAATGGTAGCTTTTTATGTTTTGGTATGTACGAGGGAAGGGGAATTTTTTTTGCCGTTATTTGTCTTGGTGTGCCTTGAGAAACAAAATTTTGATATCTGTCATTTTGTATGTTGTTGTCTGTCAGTGTTGAAAGTTTCATCCAGATTCACACAAAACTTCGGATTTTATAGTATATTCAATCAAGTGTGTTGCAGTAGTTATTAGAAATGGATAAAATTGAACAGCGGGCAGTGATTAAATTTTTGACAAGGGAGGGTGTTCATTTAACTGAAATCACTCAAAGGTTAAAAACAGTTTACAAGGATGCTTCACCATCAGAATCCACTGTCCGTCGATGAGCAAATGAATTTAAGCGTGGCAGAGAGAGCCTAGAAGATGATATAGAAGTGGAAGACCTGCAACGGCACAGAACCCTGAAATGGTTGCCAAAGTGGAGAAGTTAGTTTTGAAAGATAGGCGAATTACCGTTAAAACGATAGCCAAGACTGTGAGGATTGACGAGAAATCGGTTAGATCGATATTGCATATGAATAAGGTTTCAGCTAGATGGGTGCCGCGAATGTTGACACCTTTGCACAAACAAGATCGAGTGAACATTTGTCTCGAGCTTTTGGAACGTGTCAGCGCAGATTCTGACAATTTTTTTGACCGAATTGTCACTATGGATGAAAGTTGGGTTCATCACTATGACCCTGTCACCAAACAAGCCAGTATGGAGTGGCGGCATTCCAACTCTCCTCCTTCAAAGAAGTTCAGGGTGAAACCTTCAGCAGGCAAAGTGATGCTCTCAGTTTTCAGGGATTTTCGTGGCGTCTTGCTTATAGACTTTCTCGACAGTGGTCGTACTATCAATGAAGCACATTACTGCAACATTTTGACTAAATTACGGGATCAAATCAAAATCAACTCTTGCTGATGACATTTTGTTCTATTTAAAACAGAATGGGTACTTTACCTGAAAAAACAATTGCCTTTATATGCCTCTCGTGAAGGCTTATGAAGACCAATTCAACATTTTCGTATTAAGATTTTCGACTCAGAATTGTACAAGGAATATCGCTACCTGGAGCTTTTGCGCCAATTTGTATACACCCTGTATAACATAAGTAATAAGTAAATGTAATGTGTGATTTATTTGTCTTGATTGGAGAAGGCTCCCATTGGTGACGCTCATGCCAGTAATAAGATACTCTTAGTCGGCTTCATCTGTTGGAACCAGGTCCCTTGGCCACTGTCGTTTGAGTCTTTGGTCAAAATTATGTTCTGCTGCTAGCTGCCTTACTAGTCTCTTGTCGTGGTTTGGTACATTTTCATGATAGTGGATTGCAAATCTTCGTATTTCTTCTGTGATAAATGGGATTCGCAGGTGTGGGGGATTAAATTGGAGACGTACCAGGGTGCGTCAATTAACATACATAAAGTTTTTGATTGAAAACTCTGCAGTATTTTGGTGTTGGTTGGTTTGGTGCAACCCCAGAGCTGGATCCCATACGTATTTATATATGAGTGTTTTTCCATTTGGACAATTATTTACCGTTCTACAGCGCCGCAAAGGTCGCAAGTCATGTAGACTGCATTTAGTGTGCACTTTTGAACGGCATTGTGCCTCCGAGTGTGTCGCACCAACTGTTTTTCACACCACCTTTGAGGTACAGTTTGTAGCGCGTTTTCTTACGTGGTCTCTCCTATAGGCCTAATCCACGAAGTGTATTTCTAACATTCTCACACTTTCCTTGTTCTTTTTGACGGACTGGGTTCTGCATCGTCAATTCCGAGCAAATGGCGGAGCACTTTAAACTCGCTTTGCGTCAGCCACAAGCCTTTCCACATTTGGTGTTGCACCCGCATGAAATTAATTTAATTATTGCAATAGACGCGAGAGGCTCAGTACTAGGGACCGGTGTAAACGTACCTACGGCCACTTTTCTTCCAGCCCCATCTTTTCGCGGGTAGTGTCATTTCCAAGCCAGGTTTGAACTTGATTGTACGTTCGGAATGCGTGCATCCTGGCCGTGTCTTTTGTAGGTGACATAGATGCCAGATTGAACGTTAACTTCGCAAGGGATTTCGGGAAAGTGTTTGTATCGCAGCAAGTTGATTATCTTTATGGATTTCTCCACCTCACAACGCAATAAGAAATTGCTTCCCCGTTAATGCGATGAATTTTGCGTTTACATCTTTCTGCACAAAGTGATTCGCTGCAGATTTCAGGTTAGATGTCTTTCCCAGGGTTTTAAAAAAGTTCAATTTGCCCATACCGTAAGCTGCGGATGTTGTGTCACAACCAGAAAATGCATGCAAGAACAAAATATGCTTTGATACAGCATCGCCGTGTTTCACGTATGATGTAGAGTAATGCTGTTCCTTCGTATTCAGTTTTCCGGGTTTGGAAAACGTTTGCGCAGTTCCGTCGCGATGTGCTCGACGACAATGGTTACAGAATCATAGAAGTGAGACTCTTCGACCTCTGAATGAAAAATTAGATAGTCAGCATCTCTCAGTGTTTCTTCGATTATAAAATCGCAATCTTCGAATTTTCTTTTAGTAGTTGGATGAATTTGGCCTTGTTTTTCTCGGTTGCTAGAAATTTCTCGTGAGTAGTGTTGGAACTGTAGTGTTGTGTTACACGATAATTTAACTCAATCGACAATTTTCGTACTAAAAGACAAAATCGGGAAAAAAAGTGAAGGGTTCGCCGGTTTTTGCAATAACACAGATCTTAAAATGTGTCGGAACAGATGGAGGTGTTCCTGTTAATCTCAAGCTGGCTCAATCGAAAAGGGGTGGTTTGAAAGCTCACTCAAAACCGACAGCACTTACCCTGTACTTTTTCTCAAAAAAAAAAAATATTGCTCGAGGCGCCACTCACTTTAGGGGATGAAAAGTTCTCGGTACCAAAGAGAGAAAAGTCCCGGAAGCTATGCCAGAAATTCACCAAGCTCCCACCAGATCTGCCAGTACAAACACAGGGTGGCCTTGAAATCAAATGGCTTACCTCAATGGCCACTCTCCTAAAAGGTATAGAACTTGATTCAAGCCGATGTTCTTCAGGCTTGTTCAGTAAAAGCACGTGTTCTAGCTTCATATTTGACTACACTCGGCCTTCGCCAGTACGGGTTGAAGACCCCAGATTTCAAAGGTACATCAAAAAATAGGCTGACTTTGATAAAATTGGTATTTAATGAATCAAACACACACAAACAAAGCCACAAGTCGGCCATAAAAATGTTACACCCTAACTGAAAAGTTATCGGGATCTCAGCAAAAAGAAATTATCTTACCCACTAAATTACAATACAAACAATGGTTATTCAAAGAAAATTAACCGGGAGACTTTCCCGCCGGTACATAAGTAATGAAACAGCATAAATTCGCAGGCGCCGAGTTCCATAGCATGCGACACACACTATATATATTTTCGCAGCACTCCCGCTTGATAAAGGAAAAATACATTTACCTTATTAGCCAGATCACATACTGTTTAGGGGATGGCAAGTGACGGAGCCGGACCTGATGAGGCTTAGTGGCGGCTAGAAGCAGCAATTACAGCACCCACAGCTTAGAAAGGGGTTGTTGAGGGCTTGGCCGGAACCAGGCAGTGACTGCAGAAGGTCAAAGGAGGCGAAGACAGCGGTCAGCAACGAGCGGAAGACACCAAGTAGGGCTCGACGTCAGATGGGATTTGCAAAATGCAGAACTTTTCTCACTTAGCACGAGAAATCACTAAGGCTTTGGAAAAGCGTCTTCAACTAAATGTGCAACTAGGGAAAAATAACTTATCCACAGAAGTAACAAAAAAAATACGTCCCGCCTATAAATCCGTCGGCCTAACACATCACACACACGCTCGCTGCACGAACTTTAAATCTTTTAACGAGATTGCTGCTATCAGAGCCGGAGGAGAACTAACTTTAAAAATCCAATTCACCTCAAGTACTGCACATAAGGGGTTTTACGAAAAGCTCACCGAACCGCGAGCAAGCGGCCCGGGAGCAACAAAAACTTGCACGTCTGTTGTACTCAAATTACTGGCTACCAATTCTAATTCCAAATGCACGAGTCTCGAAGATAGCCCATCGGAAGAAAGGTTTGGGTTCTAAAATTAATATCTCCATATGCACTAGGACCAAAGGGCTTATACAAATGTTCTTCCCTTCGCCAAAGCTTGACGCAGAATTTCAATAACTGATGCAATGTCTGAGTTGGCAAAATCCGACTACACAATTCGGGGAAGCCCCGATCAAACAATAAAGCAAATCGGAAAGTTCCAGAATACTTAGCTGCTACGTAAAGAAATTCCAAACGGCTTAAATATCTCGACCGATAAGAATAATTTCTGAGAAGTCCAGAAGCTACGACTGTCGGAAAGCGAGATTGAGTCCTAATACAGTGTTCAAACATTACGCGACAACAAAGGGGCCCCCAAAACTTATTTTCGAAGAGCTTGAATAAGAAGTTGAATCGCGAAACTGCCTTATCTATAAAATGGAACAAAGAATGAATTTGTAAATACAATTCGGAGAATACAATCTAACCGGCAATGACTACAATGAACTACTTGGCCCCAAGAAAATCGATTACGAAGCTTGTAGGTCGCAAACATCTTAATATTTGTTCAACTAAATTCGATTATAATTCCGGGAGTCCAGGGCCGCATTTAGTAAAATTTGGTAAAATATAAAAGACCAAAATGACATAACAGCTGGTAAAGATGACGCCAGCGTAACGTTGATTTTTTGTTCAGCGAAGTCGTCTCCACGTTTTCGTGTCGGAAATTTCCGGGTCATCTGAGCAGCCATCTAAAATTAATATAAACGATGTGCCGAAATGGTCTTTGACATACATGACGTACTTTCCGCAAATTACTTTAAAAGTTACAATGCTAACCCAAACGACTTTGTGCATCAAGAAACCTCCGTCGAGGCGAAATTTCGCTTTTCCCCAAGATCAACACGATCCATAGGGGAAAAGGCGTTGTACAAGGAATATTTTGTGCCCTTCCACATGCCCTCATCAGAAAACAGTGACAATGCCTACGGCGCGAGTTCGTACGCTAGATAATCTTACATATCTCTATTTAAATGTTTCGTGAAGGAAATTCGCTGAAATAGAAGCAACCGGTTGATGGAGAGAGGAGTGTGGTCTATCTTGATACTGCTGGACAGGGCCACTAAAGGGAGCACCTTGCCTTTTCGTCAATATGACAATGATCCGAAAGTATGTTGTTCCACTACCTTGGACAACATTGCCTTACCGGTTTCTTCTGAGAGATGGCAATTAATTAGACGGGGATCTCCAATAAGACCAGTGCTGATGGCTACTAATTACGGCCTCCTCCAGGAAGGGTTCGTGAGAAGCAACACAGTAAAAAAGGCGTTACAAACTGTACCTCAAAGGTGGTGTAGGAAACAATTGGTACGACACACTCAAAGGTACAGTGCCGTTCGAAAATGCACACTAAATGTACTTGCAGTCTCCGTGACTTGCCGATCTTTACGGCGCTGTAGAACGGTAAATAATTGACCAAATGGAAAAACACTCGTATATAAAGTTTATGTAAACTAGTTGTTCTACAAAAAATATATGAACATTTTTTATCGTAGGATTAACCGAAAGCGATATATTTACGTAAAACCCATTTCAACCCTTAATTTCTTGGCTTTTTCGGGTAACAACTTTCGAATTGTTGAGCTCACGAGAAAAAGGTATTTCGAAAATTTGTGAGGAATTTCATAAAGTACAAACTTGCATTGATACAATTTCAACGTCAGAGCAACAGAAAACGAGAAATTGCTAAAAAAACCGTTTTCATCATTTCTTCCGATATGGCGGAAAAACAATTTCTCCTATCGACCAGAAAACTTCAAGTTAGACTAAGAGCACAGCCCCCCCCACCCTCCCATTAACACAAAATGTTATCAAGTTTTGCATGTAAACATGCCCTGGCGCCTGTACTAGTTTAATACCAATGTACTATGGATCCAGCTAAGGTACTATATTTATACGAGCATGCTTGTCCGCCATTTTGAGTTACTGAAAGCGGCGGCAAATTCAAATTCTAGTTACTTTCCAATTAACATACGGTAAGTCGGAAAACCAACGATCATGCCATTTAATTTTATCCATCTTAAGACTGATTTTTAAACAAATAAAAAGGAAGCAGAAAAAATCGGAACAAAAACACTGTTTATTTCATACTGATGTCAAAAATGACATTTTTCGGATTATTTATGGTACAAAAAATAAAACATTAAAGTCCTAGTACTTTAAAGTCAAATTTTAAAGTTCCAGTACTTTAATAGATATTTATGTATTTAGTGTGTAAAGAGAGCCATTTTGGTATGAAAATGCGAGTTTCGTGCCGAGCGGTAGCGAGGCACGAAAAAGCAACCGAATACCAAAATGGCTCTTTACACTCGAAAGACATACAACATTTTTTCTACGGTCCTAAATAAATGACAACATTGTTAAATAATTGAAATTTCGATTCACACCATTTGATGAAGTCGTACCGCCGTTCATAAAAGCCGCGCGATTTGGCCGGCAACAACTCATTGGTTGCTGTCTGGGCCGCTTCAAATACTTCGGGCGGGGTGCAATTATCTTTAGATTCCATCTTCAACTTAACAAAAACTCTCAAACTTAATAAAACTGTTGCGTGATGATGGACGCGCCGTGATGCAATTGTCAATAATTTTAGCCAGTTCCAGAAAAATGACGAATTACAATAATAATCAGGTTAGCCAATAGTCAGTTTTAGAGGTGACCGTAGAAAAATAGATATTTTTCTACGGTCACCTTTAAAACTGACTATTAAGCGCTCACTGTCAATGCGAAAAGTTAGCGATTCACACATGTTTTCCCTAGTAACCATTTTAGCATCGCAACCACGTAAGCAATGTCTTAATGAAATAATCGCGTCACTTCATTTTACTTTACGCATCGCCATGGCTAACCTGATTATTATTGTAATTCGTCAATTTTCTGGAACTGGCTAAAATTATTGACAATTGCATCACGGTGCGTCCATCATCACTTCATCACGCAACAGATTTATTGAGTTTGTGAGTTTTTGTGAAGTTGAAGATGGAATCTGAAGGTAATTGCACCCCGCCTGAAGTATTTGAAGCGACCCAGACAGCAACCAACGAGTGTTGTTGCCGGCCAAATCGCGCGGCCTTTATGAACGGCGGTACGACTTCATCAAATGGTGTGTATCGAAATTTCAATTATTTAACAATTTTGTTATTTATTTAGGACCGTAGAAAAAATGTTGTATGTATTTCGAGTGTAAAGAGCCATTTTGGTATTCGGTTGCTTTTTCGCGCCTCGCTACCGCTCGGCACGAAACTCGCATCCTCATACCAAAATGGCTCTCTTTACACACTAAATACATAATAGATATTTATGTATTTAGTGTATAAAGAGAGCCATTTTGGTATGAGGATGCGAGTTTCGTGCCGAGCGGTAGCGAGGTGCGAAAAAGCAACCGAATACCAAAATGGCTCTTTACACTCGAAATACATACAACATTTTTTCTACGGTCCTAAATAAATGACAAAATTATTAAATAATTGAAATTTCGATTCACACCATTTGATGAAGCCGTTGTAGCGCCGTTCATAAAGGTCGCGCGATTTGGCCGGCAACAACTCATTGGTTGCTGTCTGAGCCGCTTCAAATACTTCAGGCGGGGTGCAATTATCTTCAGATTCCATCTTCAACTTCACAAAAATTCTCAAACTCAATAAAACTGTTGCGTCATGCGCCGTGATGCAATTGTCAATAATTTTAGCCAGTTCTAGAAAAATGACGAATAACAATAATAATCAGGTTAGCCATGGCGATGCGTAAAGTAAAATGAAGTGACGCGATTATTTCATTAAGACATTGTTTAAGTGATTGCGATGTTAAAATGGTTACTAAGGAAAAAATGTGTGAATCGCTAACTTTTCACATTGACAGTGAGCTCATAATAGTCAGTTTTAGAGGTGACCGTAGAAAAACTTATTTTTGCATCACGGCGCGTCCATCATCACGCAACAGTTTTATTGAGTTTGAGAGTTTTTGTTAAGTTGAAGATGAAATCTGAAGATAGTTGCACCCCGCCTGAAGTATTTGAAGCGGCCCAGACACCAACCAATGAGTTGTTGCTGGCCAAATCACGCGGCCTTTATGAACGGCGGTACAACGACTTCATCAAATGGTGTGAATTGAAATTTAAATTATTTAACAATTTTGTCATTTATTTAGGACCGTAAAAAAATGCTGTATGTATTTCGAGTGTAAAGAGCCATTTTCGTATTCGGTTGCTTTTTCGCATCCTCATACCAAAATGGCTCTCTTTACACACTAAATACATAAATATCTATTACGGTTCAAAAAATGGAACATTCAAGTCCTAGTACTTTAAAGTAAAATTTTCAAGTTCAAGTACTTTAAAATTATACGTCAGTTGTTGACATGAAATTTGAAATGATTTAAAACTTGTTATTTAAAATGCATTAAACTTGCAGTATGAAATAAACCGTTGTATTCACCACGAACGAAAAGTGTTTTTAAAGGTCCTCGCAAGTAATTCCGTAAACAACTTTCTCGTCCTTTAAAATTCCACTTTTCGTTCTAGATAAATAAACTACTATAACTAACACGCACGTGATTCAAACTAGAAAACTTTAATAGTAGGTACCTTACTTCAAACAACAGTGACGAGTGACAGAACTCAACAGAGCTGACAGATACAGTTGACAGCACAGAAAAATACCTACATACTGTTTATAGGTAGATTTAAATAACCACACTTGGATGAACACTGTAATTATAATTACCATCGTAATGGAATGCACCAAGATTTAAATCAGCGTGCAGTGTTCGTCTGGATCGAGCAGTGCGTAATCGAACGGTTTCCAGTCTTGTTTGGTTGACAGCCGACAGAACGCACGGTTACCGGTCAGCGCAGCCAACGGTTTGGCGCTAAGGTCCCTGTGACAAAATCTAGTGGGATAAGCTTGCCTGGTTTGTAAAGCACTCAAGATCCAGCCAAAGATGAGCCCTGCGTCATCGTTACATGAAGTTAGCACAGAAATAGTGTTCTTTTATGCGTCACTCTCATTATTTACGGGCGCGAAAAGGATAGCTTAACATTAGCACGTTTCTGGGTCGTTGGGAGTGGATTTGACTAGCGTGGAATGCGTCTGCAAAATACAGTGTTGCCGACGTTAATAATGAATTCCTAGATTAAATATAGTAATTTATTATACAAGACGATAAAGTTAAATTTTATCCACGAGTGAATCGTTTAACGTCGAGACGAAGTCGAGACGTTAATGATTCAAGAGTGGATAGAAATAACTTTATCGTCGTGTATAATACAATATTTTTTTCTATAGCATGAACTTTAACAATTTCAAAAGAAAATAATGACAGTCAATCACATTTCAAAATGTCAGTAGCTAGATTGGGTTGCTACGATAATACGAAGCTGTCATATTTAATTTAAACAAAAGTTAGAAAATTAAATTACTTTATCTATCCTTGATGTTAAAGTGCTACTTTATCTACCCTTGCTGTTAAAGTAAAACTTGACCTTTTGTTTTGAGTTCATAAAAGCACACTTTAACATGTGCTATAGAAAAAAAGATATTATCAGTAAACAGTAAATAAACTAGATATATCGGCAAAATTATTTTGAAAAATTTGAGTGTGGTTAATTCAGAAATTACAGATAAATTAGATTAATTTTACGAACAATTTAAGATCTTGTACAGAATTTTGTATGAAAAATCCGGAAATATAGGTAACGTTGTATACGTCCACAAAACAAACATATGATGAACATCTGACTTGCCCTTCACATTTTTCGAGGTTAGTTCCAGTACAAACGTGTTTTGACAGTAGTTCTTTCCAGAACTAAGAAAACATGGTATTGTAGGTACGCATTAATATGTCAGTGCAAGGCACAGCGTTCACAGTCTCAGCAATTGTTGCTGAATCTGTTGAGTTATTTTGAGAAGGAAAAAGAAAATGGGCATTTACTTCCTTTATCTTGTGTGCAAGGGGAATGACACGTTAATTTACGATCTTATTGTACAATAGTTTGTTTATTGCAGCAAGCAGCTGAGGCTTTAGCAATAAGCATTGCTACTGTGAAAAAGATCAATGCTCGTAGTAGAAACCAACTAGTTTTATTTAGTTCTGGTAAAAAGATCTCGCAAGAAATCGAAAACTGCAGAGTAGTCAGTCTTCTAAACTGATCATCAGGGAAACTGTATATAAGATGTATAGTGAAAGTAAAGCATACTTATACATTTTATTTGAGTCTATAAATTCTAAATTTTATATTTATTATTCCAGAAAAACACAGTACCCTCAAATCTTTAAATGATGATCTTCAAGAGTATCACATTCTAATAGGCAGAAACAGTTTAAACGTTGTTCTACATGACCTGGATTTAATTTTCTCAAAGACAACAATCGCAGAGGATTAGTTGAAAAATCAAGTATCGCCAGTTTGAATATTCAGTTTTTAAAAAGTTATATGGCAAACCTCAATTTATCGTTACCATAATTTTCTTGGAATCATATGGGGAAGTAAGGAAACAGGCGCAAAAAGGAGCTACAGTCCCAGAATATTTAAGAGATATAACATGGAAAAATAAATATTTACATAAAGACATCAAGGTTAAGATATATAAGACAATAGTGAAACCAATCCTGACATACGGTGCTGAAACGAGAGCAGATACAGCAAGAACAAGGAAATTACTACAAACAACAGAAATAAATACACTAAGAATAACTATGGGTAAAACACGACTTGACAGAATCAGGAACCAGGAAGTAAGAAAAGAATGTCAGATAATGGATATAAAAAAACTTGTAAAACAAAGACGAAGACACTGGAATGAACATATCGAGAGAGCAAGCAATGACAGATTAATAAAAATAGCGAGAGACTGGAGACCCCGAGGGAAAAGAGATATAGGACTACCACAAAAGAGATGGGTAGATAGTATGGGAACATCTACAGGATCAACGCCATAATTATGTGCGAAGAAAAACAGGCAATTGTCTGCTATAAAAGATGATGAAGAAGAAGAATTAAAATAGCTTCATTCCCTTACACATGGTATAAACACCTGGCCCATTCTTTTTTTGTTCTTTGGCAGTCTTTTCCCCTCACTCCAAGTCATTCCCTTTTCAATTAGGTTTTATTCTACTTTCTTGCCCATGATTTTGTTGTTCTGCCTCGTGCTCTTTTTGGTTGTGATCTTGCTTGACAAATCTTTTTCTCTATTTTTTCTTCACCCATCTTTACTGTATCCAAAGCATGTCATATGTTAAATAATATTTTTCCCCCCTGCTGATCATGTAAGTCAGTGATACAGCCTTAGTAACGAAACGTGTAAGTCGGTGACTATATTTGCTTGCTGCTTTTTCTTGACAACGGAACTTTATATTATTATTAAGTTCCTAGGATAATAAAATTAGCAAAGCAAAATGCAGATTTAGAGGTTTTGTTTATAAATTTCAAGTGTTTATGTGACATGTGACACTCACAGGTAACACGACTCACGAAAACTAATCCTGGTGACAGGTGACAAACCAAACGATTTTTTCAAAATTCTAGGAAAATTTCGATAAGCAGCGGGAAAAATATAATAAGATAACTCGGAATATATCGTCTATTAACATTTTCGGCAGACAACAAGCCGCGACTTCGTTTTGGCTTGTACTTGCCTACCTCAAATGTTAATAGGTCTTTACATTCCTTGTTACTTAAATAGTTAATAATCAAATAAAATGAAATAAGTATCGTTAAAAAATATTAATTAAAAGTTGTAACCGCATACCTAACCTCAAAAAGGCATTTTGTATGACAACTCTGTCAACTTCAATTAATTGTCAAACTATGGATGCTAAATTGACTAAGAGTTTTTTAATCTTATACCACACAGACAGCATTGATGACCAGGGCTCTTCTTTCGTCGGATGCGTAATATTCCGCATCTTTGCTGTATATTTTAATAAATTTATGAACATGTAATATGGTACGATTCATGTGCGCCGCCTTCTAATTTCGCAGTCTGTAGTATTAACTTTGCTCTGTTGAGCATTTTTTGGCACGATTGTTTGTGAGCACGCCGTTTGTATTTCCCGCGCTGCGCCACGCTCATTTTTGGCCTCGCGGAGATAACTCAAGTACTGGCATTTGTTTGGGTGACGCGTTCTTTCTCATCTGGTTTGCGAAGCGAAGAACTTGCCGTGGTAACAGTTAGAATTTGTACGTGAGCCTTCACTGTGAAGTGGATTTATTCCCCCGATTTCGAGGCAAGGGAAGCTTGACTCCATGCCGTTGACGAAATTTTTCATGCTGCCACTTGTTTCGCAAATTCGCCTGGAAACCTTTCCGGGGTAAGTAAGTATTCGTGTCGAACTATTCTGTCGGTTTTGTTATGCTATCGTGGGTTCCTTCCTTCGTTATAGCACCTAGTAGCGGAGGGCCAAATTGAGGCTTGGAATACAGCTGGTCTTATTCGTATTCGGACGTTCCATGCATTGGGAATTTTGGACCTTCGGACCCGCTTGACCCCTGCTGCAGACGCCATTTGAGGGCAGAAGAGGATCCGCAAAGGAGGCTTTATCTTCAGGTATATTTTGTGTTACAGTATCAAATGATTATTACGACCCCCCCCCCCCCCCCCCCCCAATGAATATTCGTAGTAGTGCTCGCCACTGCGTGTCCCTTCCAACTCTTTTGGCTCCAGCTAAACTCAATCGGGAAGGAGATTTGAACGATAGGGCACATTTTAGGGCGAGGTACCACGATAGGGGTAGTTGATGGTAATTGCTTAAAGAAAACTCGACGAGCGCCACGACTTTTGGAAAAGTAGATCTGAATTCAACTAACGATTGGCCAGAAGCCGTAATCCAATCGCCGTAGAATCGCGTGGTTACCCAGGAGGCGTCACACGGCATCGACGTTTACACCTACCTTTGGGTGTCCCTTTTTCAGTTGTTTGGGCCCTGTACAGAGGAGTATACACAACACGACAAGAATACTAGTTCCTGTCACTTTAAATTAACACTCACAAATAAAGTACAAGAAATAGATTAGAATAAGTTTGCTTATTGACTCAATATTTACACACATATGAGTTTGAACATGTAGCATGTAATAAAATCGAGGTTAGTCAACGTTTTTACAATGAATTGCTAAGATACATGGGAACAGTACGTCTACTAAATCTGTTGGTACCTAGTTAATCTAGCACGGTACAACGTACAATGTTCAATAAATGTTCAAAATACGCACATCACTTTTAACAAGCAAGTAGCACTCTTAATACAAACGTTTACAATACCCTCTTGTTGGCGTGGGAGCCCAACAACTGTATTTCCTGTGACAGAAGGCCGGGAGGCCTCTCGTAGGGGTATTCTGCGAGGTAACCTGAATGTGCTGGTGAACAGGAAATGTTCTGGAGCGGCAATAACAACAGGGGTTGTAGCGACGACGGCAGTGGGCTGGTTGACCAGCTTAGCCGGGGAATTGTTGCAAGGATATCCTTCACAGAAGAATTGGGCTGGACCGAAACAACAGACGACATAGATCGACCCTGTAGATATGCTTATAACTCGTTTTCTTCGAAAATCCGCTGTCACAGCGTAAGCTCATACTTGACGGCACTTAAGTTAACGAACGTGTTGCATGTAGTTTAAAAACAAACCCCGGATGGTACGACGTACCCCTATAAACGATAAGGGATGTTACTTTATTTTTGCGCTACCGACCCATACGTTCAGTATGAAAGCGTAAATTGGACGTTATAACGAGCGTCCCCAACGAGATTTCGTCATCTAGGGAAATTTCCACTTTGGGATCTCGCTTCCACTTATTTAAACTCTATCTGCGATGCTTAAAATTGCATCAGCCTAACGCAACTCAGCGAAAATGTCCGGGATTCCCGGATTAAATACTCCGCCAGCTTGGGGTCAGCCGAGTAATACGATACTCTGCTGTTATAATTGAATTCGGCTGAAGACTAGTGTGGCTATATATAAGATATACAGTGCCTTTAGAAATAATCGAACGTTTTTGAGTGGTCATTATTTTGGCGCTAGCGATTTTAACTAGTTGATGTTAGCTACACGTGCAGTGTTATGTTTCGACATTGATATTTTTCATTAGCGTTTGTTCGTGATGCTTTAGGTGTTGCACGAAGTTTACAACCGGTTTCAGTTATTATAGTTTACAATACAGCTAAATGCCGACTTCCTGTTCTCTGTCTCCAAACCTCCCTGTCATGTGCTTGGTCTTCTTCCAGATTCCTCGCCTCGATAGCTCTCCGAATACCCTCATTCCACGATTAGCGTGGTCTACCTCTTTTTTTTGGGCTTTTTCGTCCATTTGAACTATGTTTAGTCTTCGTTTCATTTCCGCTGTTACAGTCCATACCTCAATGCCATAGCATAGCACCGACTCGACCATTAACTTTACCTATTATTTTTTTGTTAGAGATAGTATTGTCCCATCAAATTGATTTCATTTCAAGCATTCCACTATCTTCTTACTTTGTACTATTCGAGTTTTCATCTCTTCTGTCCCCAAACCTTTTTCATCGATTGTATTGTAGCACCGAGGTATTTAAACCTTTCTACTCGTCTTACTGCGACATCTTCATTTATTAAGACTTCATATTGTGCTTCCGAGTTGACTACTAAATACTCCGTTTTCTCTAAACTTATGCTAAGGCCCCATTCATCGTAGCAGTGTGTTACGGTCTTAAACTAACTTTACGACACCGCACCGGCTCATACAATAACGAAACGGCCGGCGCGGGCCGTAACTGACGAAATCGGGACGAAATATCTCCTAGGCCGCTACCCAGCCGCAACAAGATAGGCCGGCTAGACTTTCAGTGGAGTTGGGCGGATTCTTAACGAGATTATCTAAGGGGTCGGTAAATAACGGTAAAATAAAGAGGGCGCCACCAAGCCTTTTTTTTTGGCTTGAGGAGAGAAACGTCTTCGCGGGGGGGTGTGGGACTCCCTACTCTCTCGGGTTAGGTATACCCACTAAAACCACTCCTCGGGTATCGTAGATAGGTTTCTCGGAATCGCGATAGCATACCTTCAAGAAACCCTTATATTACCTTATGAGATGTTCTGTCCTATTTTCATGTCTTTTACCCTCTGTCATTGTATGTCATAATTCCCCAGTCTCTGCTGCTGCCTAGTACGTTCATCTCGCTCTTTTGTTACCATAATCGTTCTCAATCCGTCAGCAATTGCATCCCATGCCGTTCTGCTTTGTACCATCAGGTCTGTCAGGTTCTGAACATTTATTACCTCGCCAGTTAATAATTGTATGGTATGTCTCACTGCTGTCCATCTTGGGCACTGAAACACTGTATGGTCTACCGAGTCTATCTCTCCGCAGTAGTGGCATACTTCTTCTTCCTGGATTTTAAATCTCTTCAGGTATTGCCCGAAGGAACCGTGTCCGCCGATTACCTGAGTTACGTAATAGTTTACCTCGCCATGCGTTCTGTTCACCCATTTTCTTATGTCCGGAATAATTTGCTTTGTCCACTGGGCCTTCTCTTGCATTTCGTCCCATCTCCTCTGCCACTTCGTGAGTGTTTCTTCTCTTAGTTGTTTCTTTCCTTGTTGTCTGTTTCTGTGCGCCGCACAACGTTCTTCTATCAGGAGGTCCATCGGCGGTATGCCCGCGATTACTTGCAATGCTTCCGTTGAGGTGGTTTTGTAGGCACTACAGATTCTAAGCAGGGTTCTTCTCTGCACCTTCTGCATTAAGTATCTATACTTTTTATATTTGATTGCCTCTGCCCAGATGGGTGCTGCATATAACATAATCGAGTCTGTTATGGAGGCCAAGATTCTACGTCTACTAGCTCTGGCTCCGCCAAGGTTGGGCATTAATCTGGCGAGGTGCTTTGTTACGTTTTCTGCCTTTTTAGCTGTACTCTCGATGTGTTTGGTCATGCGCATGTTCCTGTCGAAATATACGCCTAAGTATTTTAATGATCTGGCGGTTGTTATTTGCACTCCATTTACATCTATGGTTACGTCGCGTAGCGTATTTCTTCCTATCAGAACTACCGCTTCTGTCTTGTGTGGGGCCAGTCGTAGTTCTTTCCGCGTCATCTCCCTCTGTACTCTAAGTATTGCAGTGTTTAGTGCTTCTGTAATGACTTCACCTGTTCGTCCACAGGCCACTATTGCTAGGTCGTCTGCATAGCGCACTAGGTCTATTCCCTGTGGCATATCAAGTTTCAGAATGCTATCATAGAAAATGTTCCATAATAGTGGTCCAATTAGAGATCCTTGTGGAACACCGCAGGTTACCTCTTTCTCTGCTGTTCGACCTATTTTCAGCTTTCGGTTTGTGAAATAGCTGCATACTATTTGTATTAAGTATGCAGAGATTTCCCTGTCCCTTAGCTCCTGTACTATTAAGTGCCACGGGGCGCTGTTGAAGGCGTTCTCTACATCCAAGGTTACCATGACACAGAACTTCCTTCCCTCTCGGCCTCCTGCGTTTGCGAGTTGGGCTATATTTTTAACCATCGCCATGGCATCGATGGTGGAGCGTCCCTTGCGGAAACCAAACTGTCTGTCACATAGTCCCCCTCTCTCGTCCAGTTCCTTCTGCAGTCTCTCGTAGATCAATCGTTCCAGTAGCTTTCCTGCCGTATCCATCATGCACAGCGGACGGTACGTTTGTGTCTCGTCTGGGTTTTTCTTCGGCTTTTCTAAGAGCACTAGTCTGGCGACTTTCCATCGGTTTGGAAACTCCCTCCTGCTTAGTAGCCTATTGTACGCTTTTAGGGCGTATTGCGGTTGTTCGTAGATCAGTACCTTGATTACTTCCCCGGGTATCGCATCCGGTCCTGGAGCTTTTCCCGCTTTAATTTTATTTGCCGCTCTTATTATCTCGCTTTCACTAAACGGTACGGGGTCATCTTCTAACAGGTCTCTTGTTATTTCTCCCCATCTCTGTATATGCTTGTTTGGGAACAGTTTGTTTGCCTCTTTTTCCATATCTTCTTGCGTTAGTTGTATTTTAGGGTGGGTTCTAAGCTTATTGCAAGCTATTTTATAGCCCTCCCCCCATACATTTTCATCGATCTCTTGGCAAACCTTCTTCCATGCCTCTTCTTTGGCGTTCCATATCGCTTTCTTGAGGGTATGTTGTTGGGCTTGGTATATTGTTCTGCATCTAAGTTTCTCTTCCTCGGTCACGTTTGGCTTTTTATTTTTCCGCGTCATCTCTCTTCTCTTTTTCACGCACTGTTTTCTCTCCTCTGCTATGCTGTCGTTCCACCAGTAGGTATACCTCTTCACTCGTACATTTGTCCTTTTTGGCAGTGTCTGGTCGCATGTGGTTTGTAGTAGTTGAACGAGGTCTTTTGGTGTTATTTCCTGTTGTGTCCGTTCTTGTTCCTCTATGTTTTGATTTAACTTTGTAGCAAAGTGTTCCATTGCTTCCGGCTTCATCTTCCATCCGTGCGAAATATTGTGGTAACCAGTTGTGTCCGTTCCGTTACCAAGCTTTTCCACTTCGTAATAGATGTTTTTGTGGTCGCTCAGGTTTTCTGTTTCCATCACCCTCCAATTTCGCACCCTTCTGCTGATGTTTGGAGTACAGAACGTTATATCAATGCATGAGGACCTGTCTCCCTTTTGATATGTAGGTGTCTCCCCCGTGTTGAGTATTTGCAGATCGTCTGCGGCTAACCAGTCAGCTAGGATTTTCCCTCGCCTGTCTTCTAGAGTAGAGCCCCACAGCTTTGATTTAGCATTAAAGTCACCTCCAATAAGTATCTTGTGACTGCCTTGTGTTTGTATATTTTGCCGCAGATCGTTTAATATTGTTTTGTACTGGTCGTCATTTATATTTGGTGAGCAGTAGCAGTTGTATAGAATTATGTCCCCCATGCTTATCCAGACAAAGTCATCCCCACATCCGCTTTTGGTAACCACTTTATTTCCTGGATTGATTCCCAGATAACTCCTTATTGCCGCGTTCTTTTTCTTACTGTAGAACCATTGTCCCTTCTCGATGCGTTTTATGTTTGGTTCTGATACCGCAACAAGATTGATTTGCATTTCTAGCGCAGTCTGCGATAGCAGGTCATGCGCGGGGCCGCTTCTGTTTAAATTTGTTTGGATAACTTTTAGGTCCATGTTAATATTACAACTGACTGTTTGGTTTCTCCGCGTTTAGTGTTCTGTTTAGAGATTTAGGTTTTTGTTGTTCTGTTGTGGCTCGTAGTTTCCTCACTTCCTCTCTGTATTTGTTACATTTCATGGAGTCTGCTTGGTGGCCTTCTACTTCGCATACATAGCAGTATGGCTGGTTTGCACATGCAGTTGCAGAGTGCCCTTTTTTATTGCATTTGAAACAGGTATCTTCCATTGATCTCCTGTCACTTGTGCATTCTCTTTTCGAATGCCCATAGCATAAATAGTTGTGACATTTTATTGGGACTAATATCTCGTTTATCCTACATCTCTGCCAGCCAATGTTAATTTTGCCTATCCTAATCAGTTGTTCTGCCTTTCTTTTCGGTAAGCTCACTGTAGCTACCATAGCATCGACTCTTCTTGTACCTTTCAGCGTGTTAACTTTTATGTCTCTTTTGTCCAGTATTTCTATTTCAGGTATACTCTCTATTGCCTTCTGTATCTCTTCTTCTATAGTCCCTTCCACCAGGTCCCTAATTACTACAACTTTTTTTGGAGGACTGGTTTCTGCCGCCGTTGCAGTTTCTTTAAGACTTTCCAATGCTTTTTCTTTGAACAGTTTAACTGCCCCGTCCTTCTGTTCTTTCATCGTTATCCTGACATTTCCAGCTTTTGTTTTCCTAATATTCTGGATTTGTATTCCTATCTCGTCAATTCTGATTTCTTCTCTCATCGTTTTTAATATATTTGCATAGGAACTAGTCTGGTTTGTAGGTTTTATTTCCAATGTTCTTTGTATCGGTCTCGGTGTAATCCAGTCCCTATTTTTGTCCTCTGCTTTCTTAAGCTGTTGGTACCTTTTTCTGTTGACAGCCCAGGTCATTTCGGTACGACTACCTTGTAGAGCACATTCTGTCATTTTCCTCATCCGCATCACGTCGTTTTCGGTAGTGTCGGCAATGATTATTTTTCTGCCTCCTCTTCTTTCCAGAATATTTCTCAGGTTCCTAAAGGTGTTGAACATCCTTTCTTCGTTCTTTTCTATGTCATCGAGAGTCCAGCCTTCTTTTTTTGTTTCGACTCCCAGTAGATAGAGTCTACTTATGGCTTCTTCTCGTTCTTCTGTTTCCTCGGCGTTTGTTATAAAGCTTTTATTTTCCAGATACATGATCTTACCATATTCTAGCGATTGCTTTTCTATTAGGGTCTTAATCTGCGGGTATTGCTCAGTATACGTTCTTATGAGCCCATTTGTTTCCTTTTTGTGCGCGTCTATGATAATCGCCTTTTCATACTCTTCATTGTATCTTGTGGGTTTATTTAGTTCTAATTTTGTGTTCGTGTATACCTTCTCGTCCCATTCCATCTGCACGATGCTTTTGTAGCTTCCGTAGTCCATGCTTTCGAAAAGGTTTACACTGTCGTCATCCGTTTGCGTGGCTATTTCTCTTGTGTTCACTGCTAGTGTAGGCGTGCTTTGTTCGTTTTCCTTTATTGTTTGTGTTTCAGCTTCTACCACGGGTTTGTCTCTATCATATGTAGCCGTACCTTCCTCCAGCCAATTTTGTATGTCCTCGGCCATCATTTGTTCCATTAAGTTTCTTAGGTTAATTGAGGCTTCTTTTATCTCTTTCTTTATGTTATAGGCCGAGATATGTTCTTGTAATGTGTCTATATTCTTCTGCATTTTTTTAATTACTCTCTTATACGTATTTGCAGTTTTCAGCCTTTGCTCACTTTCTCTCGATTGTGATTCGATAGTGGGACTTCCTTTCATTTTTCGCTTCTTATATACTCTTGCGTCTACCACCGTTTCTGGTCCTTTTCCATCTTCCGCGTCCTCATTGTCGACGTGGATGGCTCTTCTGCCATCGTTTTCTTCTGGTTCATTGTTTCCCTCGATTAGCCATTTGCTAAGTGAACCACTTGCACAGGGGGGTGGGGATTTAGTCAATCTAGTTCTCCTTTGAACTTATCCATTAGCTGCCTTTCTAGCTGTTCTCGTTCCTTTATCTCTATTTCGGTCTCCAATTCCTTATTAGGATGGTCCATTTCGACAGATTGGGGGTATAAAAAGGGGAGGTAGAAAAAAGGGGGGATTTTTATGTGGACGTAAAGCCGCAGTCTCACAAAAACGTTTGCCACCACTCCCGTCCAAATCGGCCTTCTGGTTCAGAAGTTATGGGCTATTACAGGTGAAGGGAGGGGATTTCGGACACGCGGACAGCAAGCGCATTACTGCCACACAAAGCTCAGAAGTTCCAACAAAACTGTTCACAAAGAACACGATACTTGACAACATGACGTCATCAGACAAAAAGGTACGATAAATGACAACAAATCGTCAACAAGTACGAAACATTCCGACCAGCGGTAAAGACTCGTTAAATGCTAACGGTAAGTGTACAAAACACTGCGATAACTGTTAGGGGTGTCCACAAAGAAGTCGGTAAACAAAGTTGGGCGGTACATGCTAATAATGAAAATGAAATAAAAGTCCAACGAAAATAACTACGTCAAACCAACTAAGAAGATGGCCTGAGGGACGTGATAACCGCACGAGCGAATCTCCCCAAGCACACCAACAGCACACCATAACTTATCAACAAACCAAAACACGGTGATGAAGGTGAAAATGAATTCCAACCTGCTTACCAAAAATCATCTCGGTACAACACCAAACGATAGAGAAAAAAAAATCGTCAAAATCGGTAATCATCATCGTCAAAATCGATAAACCTCGCTAACGTGAACGTCAAAATCGATAAACGTCAGTTCGGTACAACAAAAGTGTCAACTTAGCCCAAGGCTAAACAATGTAAACGACAGGGAATCGAAATCCCCACTAAGCCTTCGAAAAGACTTAAAAAAAAAACAAAGCGAGGCCAAGCAAAGCAAGGCCAGCTCAGCCAGAAAGGGCAGAACAGCCAACAAAAGCCTAAAGCCCCACGAATTGGGCGTCAAAAACTTGTTACGGTCTTAAACTGACTTTACGACACCGCACCGGCTCATACAATAACGAAACAGCCGGCGCGGGCCGTAACTGACGAAATCGGGACGAAATATCTCCTAGGCCGCTACCCAGCTGCAACAAGATAGGCCGGCTAGACTTTCAGTGGAGTTGGGCGGGTTCTTAACGAGATTATCTAAGGGTAACGGCCAGAGGGTCGGTAAATAACGGTAAAATAAAGAGAGCGCCACCAAGCCTGTCTTAACCCGAAAAACCGCGCCTGGGCGGTTAGACGGGGGCGAAGTATTCACGATAATCCATCGATAGGATTACTCAAGAGTTGCAAGTTCAAATAACAATTTCGGGATTGCCTTATGCAAAGATTGTAATTAGGTGCCATCCGGCCGCGACTACGCAGCTGTCTCACCCACCTGTACGCTCAAGGCTCCCTCGTCCCGTCGCACAATAATCATTACACTGAAGGGGCGCTTATCTGAAACAGAACATGCACAAGTCGAAACAAAACAATAGTTTCCTTAATTAACAAGTCATATATTGAATCACGGGTTACAATGGGGCAGCGGAGTACGTCGCCCTATATATATATATATATATATATTATATCTAAGAAAACACCAGCTGGCGCACGTTCTAAACCTAGCGACAGATGTACAGAATAAACAAGATAGCACTAGGCGCAAGCCCGTGCAAAGATACAGTCTAAAATTCGAAATAAATACGCAGCATGTGGGCGCGAAGCCTTATGCAACATACAGTAATGGAAGCGCTTGTAAAATAGACAGTCTGTAATTTGGAAATGCGGGCAAATATGACGACAGTGCCTGTAGGCACAAGAGATGTGACGGGCTCGCTCACGGCGTTCCAAAACAACTCGCACTCGGGACTTAATGCTCCCCGCGGGACAGGAACACTCGCGTTCACAACGGTAATCAGTTCAAATACACATACCTTAATACGTAGGCGGTCGGGAAGCCTGGTACAGTTGAGTTGCGACAGGCTGCAGTCTTAGGCGGCAGGTACATTCGATATTCGACGGTTATAGTGATGAGTGGGTATCCGCCATAATGGCGACGTGCGACGCGTCAGGACGCGTACAACTTGACGACGAAAATGGGCCACTTACGTTCTGCGGGACAGATCCTCGAATGTCGAGATGAAGGGGACGACCCCTTACTTACGGGAGCAGAAACTGGACTCAAGATGCACCCACGCTACGCCGGAACAATTCGGAGCTCGCACAACCACAACACCTCTCGAAGGTGAAACAATTCTCGCAGCGCTCGCTGCAACACCTCGAAACGGGCAACACCAAAGGGGGCCTCCACGGCAACAATATTAATCAACAGCGGCAGGCGTCCTCGGGCACCTAAGGGGCCAAAGGACGCCGCCTGGATCACACAACCACCAAACGAACGCTTTCTGCAACGGGCTGCGATCAACTGCCCAGAGGGAAACGCTGCAACATGACACATCGGTCGCGTCCCCACGTGACTATATCTCGGCAGCCAATCGTGAGGCGATAAGATGAAACAAATAAGTGCCGGTGACAGAGACAGCCAATGGCGAGGCGCCCAATAAAACAAATAAGTGCCGGTGACGAAGAGAGCGCGAGGCCTCGCAGTCACACCAACAGCGTAAATTCTAGAAGGTTCGGAAATCCTGCGAGCGTTAACACCCGATTGTCAAAGTACCAACAAAGGGGTGCCCCGGATGACGAGAAATACTGCGCTTGAGGCCAAATATGTGCAAAATCATTATTATGGAATTAGGCGATGAAGCCAAATAAGTAACTAAAAGGGTTTAGCATACGGGCACGCTGCCCTAAAGCCTAGGTGGCTAATTAAAATACAAAATGACCTGACACTCCCCTTACTTGAAAGACAGTCCCTCGAGGTCTCTTAAAATAAACGGGGCATTTTGGCTGCGGCGCCACGGGAACTCAAACGAAAACGCAACAACGAAAAACAAACAAAACAAAAAAAAACATTCGATACGATAGAGTGCACCCCCAAAGGGATTACGCACACTGGCCACCAGATAGGGTGCAAAGGTGGGAAGAGAGAAGAGGAAGAAGAAAGACTGGATACGCCAGTAGAAAATACGTAAATTTTTGTGTCAAAATCGGGTACAAACAGGTCTTACACCTGCGGACACTTCTGACCAACCGTTCCAAAAGAACACAGGGAGGGGGGGTATAGAAATGGAAGTCCAAAGTCCCACCCAAGGGTTACCTGAAGAGGGCACGCTGCGCGTCACGAGATCGGCGCATTGTGTGAATCCCACAACTGGTATGAATACCCAAGGAAAGAGGATGAACAACCAAAAAGGGGAAATGGTTGTGACAGAAACTGTCAAAAGTAGTCATAATCAGTAATAGGAAAAACTCAGTCCACCGAAATCCTCAATTGATGCCGATGCCGGAGCCAGGTCGACTATTAAACCGCAAAGCGCGAGCTCGAAAGTGACTCCAACACCGAACACCAAAAGAAAATCCGGAAGAACCAAGTCTCCAAGGGTGTAGGCGTTCGATGACGCATGCCCAATAAATCCTTTTCAGAACTCCATGCGGCCCAAAGGGACTACCTTACAACGACAGGGTTCGCACGAAACAAAATGACCAGAAACACGCTCTCTGTATGTAATCCCACATAGGTGGTTGAAAATGGCGACGGCCAACGGTACGGTAAAAGAGCGCTAGGCCACGAAAACAACAGGGCATCACTACAAAAAAAAGTCAAAAACCTTTAAATACTTAATACTTGAATACCAACGGAACCTCACGCGGACAGCAAGCGCATTACTGCCACACAAAGCTCAGAAGTTCCAACAAAACTGTTCACAAAGAACACGATACTTGACAACATGACGTCATCAGACAAAAAGGGTACGATAAATGACAACAAATCGTCAACAAGTACGAAACATTCCGACCAGCGGTAAAGACTCGTTAAATGCTAACGGTAAGTGTACAAAACACTGCGATAACTGTTAGGGGTGTCCACAAAGAAGTCGGTAAACAAAGTTGGGCGGTACATGCTAATAATGAAAATAAAATAAAAGTCCAACGAAAATAACTACGTCAAACCAACTAAGAAGATGGCCTGAGGGACGTAATAACCGCACGAGCGAATCTCCCCAAGCACACCAACAGCACACCATAACTTATCAACAAACCAAAACACGGTGATGAAGGTGAAAATGAATTCCAACCTGCTTACCAAAAATCATCTCGGTACAACACCAAACGATAGAGAAAAAAAATCGTCAAAATCGGTAATCATCATCGTCAAAATCGATAAACCTCGCTAACGTGAACGTCAAAATCGATAAACGTCAGTTTGGTACAACAAAAGTGTCAACTTAGCCCAAGGCTAAACAATGTAAACGACAGGAAATCGAAATCCCCACTAAGCCTTCGAAAAGACTTAAAAAAAACAAAGCGAGGCCAAGCAAAGCAAGGCCAGCTCAGCCAGAAAGGGCAGAACAGCCAACAAAAGCCTAAAGCCCCACGAATTGGGCGTCAAAAACTTGTTACGGTCTTAAACTGACTTTACGACACCGCACCGGCTCATACAATAACGAAACAGCCGGCGCGGGCCGTAACTGACGAAATCGGGACGAAATATCTCCTAGGCCGCTACCCAGCTGCAACAAGATAGGCCGGCTAGACTTTCAGTGGAGTTGGGCGGGTTCTTAACGAGATTATCTAAGGGTAACGGCCAGAGGGTCGGTAAATAACGGTAAAATAAAGAGGGCGCCACCAAGCCTGTCTTAACCCGAATAACCGGGCCGGGCGGTTAGACGGGGGCGAAGTATTCACGATAATCCATCGATAGGATTACTCAAGAGTTGCAAGTTCAAATAACAATTTCGGGATTGCCTTATGCAAAGATTGTAATTAGGTGCCATCCGGCCGCGACTACGCAGCTGTCTCACCCACCTGTACGCTCAAGGCTCCCTCGTCCCGTCGCACAATAATCATTACACTGAAGGGGCGCTTATCTGAAACAGAACATGCACAAGTCGAAACAAAACAATAGTTCCCTTAATTAACAAGTCATATATTGAATCACGGGTTACAATGGGGCAGCGGAGTGCGTCGCCCTATATATATATATATATATTATATCTAAGAAAACACCAGCTGGCGCACGTTCTAAACCTAGCGACAGATGTACAGAATAAACAAGATAGCACTAGGCGCAAGCCCGTGCAAAGATACAGTCTAAAATTCGAAATGAATACGCAGCATGTGGGCGCGAAGCCTTATGCAACATACAGTAATGCAAGCCCTTGTAAAATAGACAGTCTGTAATTTGGAAATGCGGGCAAATATGACGACAGTTCCTGTAGGCACAAGAGATGTGACGGGCTCGCTCGCGGCGTTCCAAAACAACTCGCACTCGGGACTTAATGCTCCCCGCGGGACAGGAACACTCGCGTTCACAACGGTAATCAGTTTAAATACACATACCTTAATACGTAGGCGGTCGGGAAGCCTGGTACAGTTGAGTTGCGACAGGCTGCAGTCTTAGGCGGCAGGTACATTCGATATTCGACGGTTATAGTGATGAGTGGGTATCCGCCATAATGGCGACGTGCGACGCGTCAGGACGCGTACAACTTGACGACGAAAATGGGCCACTTACGTTCTGCGGGACAGATCCTCGAATGTCGAGATGAAGGGGACGACCCCTTACTTACGGGAGCAGAAACTGGACTCAAGATGCACCCACGCTACGCCGGAACAATTCGGAGCTCGCACAACCACAACACCTCTCGAAGGTGAAACAATTCTCGCAGCGCTTGCTGCAACACCTCGAAACGGGCAACACCAAAGGGGGCCTCCACGGCAACAATATTAATCAACAGCGGCAGGCGTCCTCGGGCACCTAAGGGGCCAAAGGACGCCGCCTGGATCACACAACCACCAAACGAACGCTTTCTGCAACGGGCTGCGATCAACTGCCCAGAGGGAAACGCTACAACATGACACATCGGTCGCGTCCCCAGGTGACTATATCTCGGCAGCCAATCGTGAGGCGATAAGATGAAACAAATAAGTGCCGGTGACAAAGACAGCCAATGGCGAGGCGCCCAATAAAACAAATAAGTGCCGGTGACGAAGAGAGCGCGAGGCCTCGCAGTCACACCAACAGCGTAAATTCTAGAAGGTTCGGAAATCCTGCGAGCGTTAACACCCGATTGTCAAAGTATCAACAAAGGGGTGCCCCGGATGACGAGAAATACTGCGCTTGAGGCCAAATATGTGCAAAATCATTATTATGGAATTAGGCGATGAAGCCAAATAAGTAACTAAAAGGGTTTAGCATACGGGCACGCTGCCCTAAAGCCTAGGTGGCTAATTAAAATACAAAATGACCTGACAAGTGATGCAATCTATTTACCATATATTTCAAGTCTAACGCATCTTGTGAATTAATGAATTATTTGACACTGACAATTTACAATTGTCAGATTTGAAAGGTTTTATTTTTTCCATAACCAAATGAACAGGTTCTACCAACCTCTTTGGAAACAACTTAGAAATAACTAAATATTTTGCCCGTTAATGGTTAATGGTTAATGTATTATAGCCACTGTACTGAAGACCAGAGTCAGTAGATATAGGAGAGTACCGCCATTCTTTGATCTGTGAAAATGCCGTCATCGCCGCCATATTTGTTCCCACCAGCGGTAACTGATTGAGTATTGTCTAAAATTTTACTTGAAATTGGCAAGACTGTAAGTCTATGTCAAATTCGAGGTTAGCAGGTTATGTTTTGCTTCAGTCTGTGTCAAATAATAAACAAAATCCAGGTGAATTGCTCTAACAAATTTTTAATTTCTTTTTCGTCACTTGATGCTATTAACCCATCATCCACATATATCACTAAAATAAGTTGTATTTGATTGTTTTTGAAAACCACACAAAGATCATATCTTGATTGTTTCAAACCAAATTCTTGTAAAACATTTACAAATTTCATACTCCAATTTCTGGGTGCTTGTTTTAGACCATAGATTACTTTGTTTAGACGTTATACTCTTTCTGTTCCGTCTTCGAATCCAGGAGGATGTACCATATAGATTTTCTCTTGCAGATCGCCATTTACAAAGGCAGTCTTGACATCAAATTGTACAAGTTTAATTCTGTTTGTGGCGACAATTCTAAGTATTAATCTAATAGATTTAAACTGTGCCACGGGGCTGTAAGTTTCCATATAATCCAGACCATATTTTGGATTACATCCCTTGGCCACTAAACGAGCCTTGTTTAAATTATTTGGTTTTAGTTTGAATACCCACTGGTTGCTTATTACTTTCTTGTCTTGTGGTAGATCGGTTAACTCCCAAGTTCCATTTTCCTTTAAAGCACTATAGCTTTTCTCCACTTCGCTTGTTGTAATGCTTCAGTGTAGTCTAAATCTTCATCTAAAGTTATCATTGCAAAGTCTTGAAATCGACTTGGCTGTTTAATTTTACTTCGATTTCTAAGTCTCACTCCTTCAAATTATTCCTCCACGGTTTCATCTCTGTTACTTATTGCATCAGCTTCATCTAGTATTGTTTCAATTTTTACCACTTCTTCAGTATTTTTCATCTGTTCTGTTTGTGTAGAATTCTCATTTGTCTTTATTACTATTACGGTACTTTTCTGGTTAGTGTTCTTGAACACCACATCACGACAGAGATCAGTCTTATTACCTTTCGGGAAATATATTTTGTATCCTTTTGTTTCATCACAGTATCCTACAAATATTCCTTGTCGACACTTTGCATGCCATTTCTTGCACTTTTCTTTTGGGATATGTGCGTACACCTCAGTCCCAAAAACCTGAAGCTCTTCAATGCTACTAGGTTTTTTGTTGAAGTATAATTCAAATGATGTTTTTTCAGGTACAGAGCTTGTTCCCGTTCGATTAAGGACATGCACAACAGTGGTTGTTGCCTCTGCCCATAATTTCTTCTCAAGGTTTTGTCCATGCAGTACTGTTCTTGCAGCTTCAACCAATGTCCTGTTTTTCCTATCTGCAGATCCATTTTGCTCTGGTGAAGACGGACATGTGAACTGTTGACGTATCCTATACTTGCTAAGTAGATACCTGACGTTTTGGTTCTTGAATTCAGTTCCATTGTCTGTCCTAATAATCTTGATCTTTTGATTGGTGTCTTTCTCAAACATCCGAATGAATTCTTCTAGTTTTCCGGTTACTTCATTTTTAGTTCTTAAAAAATAAAGGGTTCTGTAATGAGAATAATCATCATTCAGCAGAAGAAAGAATTTTGATCCACCCATTGAAATATTCTCCATGGACCACAAAGATCAGTGTGGATAATTTCACCTGCCTTACTCGTTTTTGTATCAGAGAAATAGAATGGTTGTCGATGTTGCTTACCAAGCACACATGATCCACACTGAAAAGATTATTCACTTTCCACATTCAACCCATTGATTTTTAGAATTATCTTACAATGTGCAAGGTTTTGATGTACCAGCTTTTGGTGCCACTCTACTAACGACTGGGTTTTTGTACTAGCGTACATGGCCACATCATCTTCTCTAACTTTAAGGTTTAAAACATACATGTTACCTCTTTTCTTACCAAATATGATTACTTTATTTTCTTTCAAAATTTTGCAGTTATCTTTTTCAGTTAACGCAACATTACCTCTATCGTTGACTATACTTGTCGAGAACAAATTACATTTGATATTTGGGACATGTAAGACATTTTCAATTATGCAATTATTCCATTCATTATTTTCACCAAGAACTGTAACTGGAATGTTGCCACGTCCAACTGCTTGCAACTTTGTTTCATCACCAATGGTTATATATTTAGCATTATCAAAATTGGTGGATTCTATAAACCAGTTCTGTCACAACAAGATGAGACTCTTATATCCAATATTAAATACAAACACTCCCCTGAAATTTGAGTGTGCCATGCTAATATACAAATCTATTCTGCGATTGGCGGTCATGTATGCATGTGTAGTATGGGGAACTGCGTCGAAAACACACATAAACAAATTACAGGTGTTACAAAACAAAGTTCTCAGAATGACAACAAATGCAGTATGGTTTATACGTAACGACCAACTACACCATGAATTGAACATAGCT
The DNA here is from genome assembly GCA_940337035.1 of Agriotes lineatus. Classification (NCBI taxonomy): domain Eukaryota; kingdom Metazoa; phylum Arthropoda; class Insecta; order Coleoptera; family Elateridae; genus Agriotes; species Agriotes lineatus. Next base: position 84,062 of record CALNHX010003089.1, on the reverse strand, counting down.
CATATCCAGGACTTTATAAAAACTACCACCAAAAGATTCTTGGATAACCTAAGGACTTGCCCAGCTACTGATCACTACATGCTTGGACAGCGAACCATAAACCCTCGCTTAAAACCAAGACTACCACAGGACGTTCTTTTAAGTGACAGCGACTAATTTGTAGAATATCTGTTTAGTGCCTTTTAACTAAGTCTTTTATCAATATGTTATATGTTTAGTTATGTATGTAATGAAAACTTAATTTAATCTTACTGTGTATGGCCCTAGTGTGCCGATCCGGTATAATAAAAATGCTTAGAAATTAAAAACCAAATTTTTGGCTAATTATACGATTACTGTAAAAGGAAGTTGTGTGAGTGTATCACACCAGATTTTTTTAACAATATTACTGTTTGGAGATGATCAAGAAATATATTAGACTCTGAAGAATACTGCAAAACTTTTAACATTTTATAAACCCATTACGTTTTTTTTTATTTGCAATTTTGGATAAATTAACTTGCCAAGCCCTGTCTATGTGCTATGCACAATAAATCTGATATGTTGCTGAACCCATAGTAGCAAGCCAAGCATTGAGTTATGAGTTCTATCAAGGCGGTCTATATTGTTTCAGGCCATGACACTGGGTCTATAAAGTGACCTTTAGAATGGCCTACCACAATCTGGCAACATGACTTCACCAACCTTTAACAAAGAAATATTAGTTTTGGTCACTAAATAAACAATCTGTTAGTGCACTATCCCTGTCAAGATAATCTCTGAAACTTCTTTGTGGCGTGAATTCATAATTCATATTCTTATTTGGGTATTTCGCCACTCTGCAAATTAAAAATATTAAATAACGAAAATACTAATAACGAACGTTTCGAGGGACAATCTGCTCTCAATGAATAACAATTAAAAAGAACAAGAAACTTAGTTTTTTTCACTGGAAGGAAAAAAGCTAAGGGCAGTTTGTCTCTCGAAACGTTCGTTATTAGTATTTTCGTTATTTAATATTTTTAATTTGCAGAGTGGCGAAATACCCAAATAAGAATATGAACTATCCCTGTCATTGTAACGCATTCCAGTTGAAAACATCTATAAAATCACTGCTATTTACATCGCAGTACGTCACTTCACCGTAATATTTGATTTAAAAACAATTCCTAAATGGTAGGTACCTAATTCTCCATTGCAAGTAAATTATTACTAATTTTGACTTCATCTAAAACCGCAATTTCTTCAAATTAACTTGCCTGGAAGTTAGTGATATTACAGTCAGAACTAGTCTCTTCATCTTATTACCTTTTATATCTGCTCTTTTAAAGTGCTTTTCACACACAAGACTAGCCTTCCCAAGCTGCAAGTTCTCTAAATGCAAAATGTCTTTCTATTTTTGTGCCACCGTTTCATTAGATGGAAACTTCAACACGCTAACATATGGAGCAACTGATGAAGCGTAAGTTGACTTGCAGCTTGGTATGTAAAACTTCAAAGGCATTTTTGGAACTTATATGAACTGCCTTGTCAAAATAGTTTTTAATGTCAAATATATTTCAAACAAACAAAACTTAGTGTGTCTTGGAATGGCCTAGCACACAATCTGGCAACAGAGCTAGTGTCATGGCCTGGAACAATATAGACCGCCTTGGTTATATCCGACATGAAATTTACATTTAATAATTGCAACCTTTGATTTAATTTTTTCAAAGAATAATTTATAAATTTCAGTATCCCTTCTATTGGTAAACATGTATGCTACGAGAAAGCCTTCTCCAAAATTATCGACTATCGTTAATGTAGTCATTTCGAAGTCGTAGTTATTCAGTCCATGTGTTGAATCAATTCAAACAATGTTATTTCCAAATTCAATTAACATTTGCTTTTGACAATCATTCATTAATTGTGAGGCCATTTTGTAGCCCTTAGTGATTTAATTAACTACATAAAGCCTATCGCAGAAAACTGCAAATTTAACATCTAGCATAGCCTTTCGTAATTTTGTACACTCCTAGTTAGTATCGTTGTTTCTAATTTGTAACCTTTTTGGGCATCCCTTCTAACATTATTTCGTGCACCTGCATACCCATTCAGACGTGAAAACGTTGTTTGTTAAGTTATTTAAAATTCAGCCCGTGGGAGCAACAAGGACAGCCTCTGTTACGCGAGGATTTTGCTCTCTGATTGGCTGGCCACTTTTGGCGGTTCGAGCGCGGCTGTCTGGAATGGAGTTCAGCGTCAGCAGTGAGACCCGTGCCGCAAGAGAGCACAGACGGTTTAAGGCGAGTTTGTCGCCCCCTGCGCTTTGCGCTTGTGTGGGCGGCTGTCCTGTTGGACTTTGTTTGTTGGAGGCGTTCAGGGTCCTTCCACTGTTGCCGCAAGCTTTGACTGTGTTTATTGTTGAGAACGGTTTGTGTTTATGCGAGAAGTTATGTTGGTTTCGCCCGATGTTGTCCTGCTAATGCAGCAAATTTTTGTGACTTTGAATTCTTGCGAGCGTGTTGATACCGGTTTGTTTGCAAAGACTTCCTTACGGGCCGTCGAGGGTGACAGTTGTAGGTGTTATTTGATGCTCCCTTTTGTGGATTTGCCACCTTTATAGTGGGATTACAATGAGAGCGTGCCTTGATCGTCGTCTTCATGCAAGTCTTTTGTTGTCCCTTTGGGCAGCATATTGTGTCCTGAGAGGGGTTCCTTGATGGGCTTCTTTTGCACCTGCAGCCGTTGGCCTTTGCGACCTTCCTTACGCTACTAGGCGAGTTTGTTCCAGTACCGACATTTAGAGCTAGGCGAAGCTAAAACTTAAGGTCAGATTATACAGTGTGTATTTTATGTATTAACCGCTTTATCGTCATCATTTAAAAGTTGCGAACTTATTTAGCAATTACATTGTAGCGCAATATATCAGGCAATGTTGGAGAGTTGGGTAGATTTAATTAGATAATTGTGACACCAATTTCCTAGTCATGTAACAGTAACGTACTGATTAAAATTCTCGTTCATGAAGTTGCTTTGGTAAAGTTGAGACGCACTAATTCAATCACTAATCCGGATGCTAATTAATTATTTCATTTAAGAATTGTTGGTAACCTAATATTACTGCTCGCTGTCGCTTGGTTCATAGTTTTATGCGCGACTGTTAGTTGTGAAAACCTTCGTTTACGGTTTGAATATTAATGTTTGTTGTGAAAGCCTTTTTACGTTTTTAATAATGTTTGTTGTGAAAACCTTTTTACGTTTTGATTAACAAGATATTTATGTGTACGCAGACCAATATATCGGTTTGTTTATATTGCTTGGTGTTTTATTTGCGCCGATTGCATGGTAGTTTTAAGGGTTATGTTATATACTTTGTGAAGATAAATGTGAGGTGGAGCCTGGAAAACAGTTTAGAGACATCACAGGTAGATCGGTACACTCGTCGCTGCAGTGTGGGAGTCGTCGGCCTGCTCGAATATATTTTTCCCGTTGAGTTTGAATTTTCACCAAGGTGATAAGCTAGAAGGTAGGCTCATTAGATTTCCCGTTTTTTTCTGGGTCTATCCTTATATTTTTGTATGTCTATCAAACCTGGTGGCGCCCTATTTAACTTTATTGTTACTTACCGCCCCTCTGGCCGTTGCCCATAGGTAATCTCGTGAAGAATCCCCTGTTGCTCCACTGAAGTTTAGCCGGCATTATCTTGTTGCGGGTGGGGCAGCGGCCTAGGGGAAACTTAATCCCGTTTATGTCAAATTTCGTCCGTGCCGGCCGTGTAGGTTTTGTATGAGCCGGCATGGTGTGGTAAAACCCGTTTTAGATTGTAACATAATATGAGACAAAATCGGAGAGTTTAAACGTAGACATTGATTCGTTTTGTTTCTAATAAAATAAGACAGGGTTGCCTTCTTTCAAACTTTTGTTTTCTTCTACTCATAAATCAACACTAATTGCATCATTTTCATATTTTAAGCCATCGGAAATATGTAACTTAAACTGTTTTTATGTTATCAATATCTTTTTTAGTAAGTAAATTAATTCTATTTAATACATCTCCAATATCGCTCCGATAAATGTCTAAAACTCTAAAAATAAATAAATAAATTATTATAGTGACATTTATAATTGTATTACTTACTTCCGTTTTGAAGCACCACTCATTAGTTTTGAAGCTACAGATCTCAATCATGACACGGTCCAATCCCGGAAGTCGTTTGTTACTTAAGCTACAGAAGCTCGTTCTTGTTTACTCTTACGGACATGTTAAATTTCTGGATTATGACCATAATGATTTTTAATTCTTGTAACAGAAACTCTTGCAGTTGTATGTTCAACAGGTTTTAATTCACTAATGCAAGCCCTATTTAGTTTACATGACTCTTGTGACTTTAACTGGCGTCGAAACTTGGTAGTTTTATTATTCCTTGAGACCATTTCTACAGCAATAAAACAAATACTTAGGTACACCTAATGTTTTATGAAATGTTAGTTACAAACTCGAAATATATCAAAAATATCTATTTACTTTATTATTAGTAAAAATATTTGTTATAGGTAGTAGGAAAAATTTTAAAAGTCCTCGACGGCAATAAGACGTGCAACAAAGAAAGCAGCAGCTTTGAAACATCTTTCTTCATTGTAAACAAATCATAGGCAAGCAATCCGCAAGTGCCCACTCTTTATTGTCAGGTACGAGAATTATGCATGAAAATGAAGAATACCCTGTTGCTTTCTTTGTTTCACGTTTTATTGCCGTCGAGAACTTTTAAAATTGATCCTTCAAAAATACACTTGACTTAATAATATAGATAAGGTACTACTTTCAAATTAAATTTCATACAATTGTTTTATTATGAAACACTTACCACTTCTGTTACATACCGGGTTGTTGGTCATACATCTGAACATGGGTAATTTACATGGCTTATCATGGTTATGCATATTCCTGCTCACCATTTTTATGGAAAAAAATGGTAGTGGTACTAAATTAAAGAGAATAATTTTCCAAGTAGTTTAGTATTAAAAACTTATTGGATAATGTTAATTGTGCATCAAAAATTTAATTTTAAAATTTAGATATTCCTTTCACTTATATTTGGAAATATCTAAATTTTAAAATTAATATTTTTATGCACAATTAACATTATCCAATAAGTTTTTAATACTAAACGACGCGGAAAATTATTCTCTTTAATTTAGTACCACTATCATTCTTTTCCATAAAAATGGTGAGCCGGAATATGGATAACCGTGATAAGCCATGTAAATTGCTTATGTTTAGAGGTATGACCAACCACCCGATATGTATGTTTTAACTATGTTTCTAATTTATTTTATTTTTACCTTTCCTCTTGCAATAACATAATTACATTTTTCTTCTTTCTCGACTTTAAATTTCCAATCCAGAAAATCTGAAAATTAAGAAAAATATAATATACCTACTGAGTTATTGTCTTTCAGTTGTTTAAAAATGCTTTTATAATTTATAATGAATATTACTTATATACTATATTACAATTTTGTAAAATTGTAATATCTTTTCTCGAGCCCCACTTGTTGGTCGCCAAAATTATAATATATCACACCTTGGTTCTGCGTTGAAAGTTTGTCAGCCAAGTTGTAATATATATAAGTGCTTAACCCCACATGAGGTGTCAATTCTTTCTCTAGCGGTTATTACAAATATTAAATTAGATATCTACCCTTTTGCTTATTTAACGGAAGTAGTATCAAGAATACTTTATCAAATACTTACCTTGCTACTTATTGAATTATTTCCAAATTGACATATCTCATCAATGAAAACATGACGTTTGAAATTATGTCACTTGACTTTTATTTAAAAATTACCTCGGCTAGACAGTTTTTTGTGCAAATAAGACTCTATTTCTTCCTCAGCTGAATGAGTTAAGGTTAATATTTTTAATCTCCTTATTGTTGAACACTGAATTACCAAATTATTATCAAATTGACTTCTTTGTCACTTACACTCCTTCCTACATTTAATTGACTCTTCTTATTCAGTTAGATTGTATAATTAAGATTGGTTTGACATTACAATCAATCAACTAAATGTTGTCAAATTGTTTAATCAAATGTTTTTTTTTCTAAACTGATGTTAAAATTAATTAAAGATACCCTAGACCAAAATAAGATAATTTCTAATTATAATTTCCGAAAACGTCAAGTACCCGAATTAATGTAAATTTTGAAAATTTAATATTCTAAATTACGCTCTAAATCTAAATTACAATATTTCCAATAATTTTGTCGTACCAAACTTGTTATTTCTTTATGAAATAATAGAAATACACTAACCTTCACGAAGACTAACTTGTACTTTGAGTGTATTTTCTATCAGCTCCTAACTGAATGGTAGTAGTCAAACACCTCCCTTGAGTTGTTTAAGACCAAAATAGCTCGCTGTAGCTCTCGTACCGCTTAATACCTCGATATACCGTAGTACAGCATGCCACAAACACTTTCACTTTAACTTCCTACTGATTGAAGTACAAATTGCCACTTCAAATGGTTTCAAACAATCTTGAAATTTTAATTTGAATAATAGTTGTGACCTTTGGTCAAATTTGATAGTGAAGAAGGCTATCTTGCTATCACGTATCAAATATACAAATATTAATTTCACAATTAAAGGAAATATAGCCCTTTAATGTGATTATTCAAACGTAGATTATTCTTTTTTAAGATACTTTTTCACTTTAAGTAAAGTACTCACTGGTTGCCTATTGCTACTACCACCAGTTATATCCACAACTGTTATCACAAAGGATTCCATTAGATATCTGGATATTATTATTGAATTAATTAAGCATCCCCACAGCATGCGGCATTACAATACGTAACTACTTACCAGCAAAGTTTTCAAAGTATACGTTTTCTGTTTCCATTTGAAAATTATATTCACTTGTTAAGTGATACAATAGATCTTTATTTTGTCTATAAGAACACTTACATTGCAGACATTGGTAATTTCGACTATTTTCAGGAAACGAAATTGGTGCTACATCACTTTTATGTATGTTTCTACGTCTATTTAAATTTTTCTGCAATGTAAATATTTTCTCACACACCATACAAATAAGGGCCATGCTATTTAGCGATATAAAAGAAAAAACGCAAATAAAGAATTTATCACAGATCTGTAGACAAGATTTCTGACTAATACTCTAACGAAGTTACTGTTAGGTTAGAAAGTTACACTACATGTAAGCTGAAAACGTTACGAAATTAAACAGCGCATAGCCCCACTTGTGTCATAACCAGGAAATTTCTGACGGAGCCGTCGGCAGGTTTTAGGGTCTCGTATCGCTTGTTATTGTTTTGTGGGGGTGGTTGTCCAGGGAGCCAAGCCGAAAGCTGTGTGTTGATTGGCTTCCCGATTTTGATATTAATTTGTTGATAAAAGTAAATATTTTGTGCCCAGATGTGCGTTTTATTGCGTGCCTGTATGTTGGTGCCAGCTGTGGTCAAATTGGCAGTGTTCTAGAGTGCAGTTCCAGAATAAATTGGACTTAGAGCGAATCCTGTGCGAGTTAGCCTTCGGAACCAAGGTTTTACCAGATTTGCAACTGCAGGAAGCGGAAAGCAAGATACAGCAGCTGGGGGAAGCCGTATTCGTGATCCAGGGCCAGGTAGCTGCAGCAGGAGGCTTTCCAGGAAGCAGATACGAGGTCGGCGTCCTTTCCAACCATAGCCGGTGCGAGTTCGACTTTGGAGCCGAGATTCTACAAAATTTGGAGTCGCGGGAAGCGGAGAGCAAGGCGTAGCACCTAGAGGGGGTCCTACTCGTGGTCCAGAAGGAGGAAGCATCAGCATGAAGCTTGACAGGAAACAAATACCAGCTTGGCGGCGTTTGCAGAAGCCGGAAACAAGATAGGAGTTCCTTGGAGGAAAAAAAATCGAGTTGGCGTCTTTTTGCACTTGTAAAAAAAATTCCAGATTATTAAACTACTTGATTATTATAAGCATTGTTACAAGTGAATTGATTGATTGTAGGCTAATTTGTTGTTGGTGCTCAATTTTATTTATTTAAAATAAATGTGTTATAAATAATAAATAATAATAAAAAGTAGGGTGCGTCACACTATATCTGAAAAAGAAAACAAAAATAACTAACAATTAATGCTTCTAAAGTTGTAGGTTGCCACATGTTCTTGGGTTTGAGATAAAACAGAATGTGTCGCTAGTACTAGGAACACCTAAAAACAGTTAACATTTAGATATACATACTGAATAAATTACTCGACGATAGGATACTACCATGATAATTATCAAAACGTTTAATCTTAGAAGGTGGTTTATACACTTTTTGGACGATTTGCGTTTTTAACTCTCTAGTTTCTACCGACGTCGATAGCTAAGACTCTATTTCTTAAAATTCAACATAATAATCATAATTCTATTAACCGATCTTAATTATTCCCAATAACTAACATATTTCTGTTCTTCCGACGGAAAACTAAAACAGCTCTCCTCTGTAGATGCTCTAGTCTACTCTAATAGCTATTTAAGTAACAAGGAATGTCAGGACCTATTAACATTTGAGGTAGGCAAGTATAAGCCAAGAGGAAGTCGCGGCTTGTTGCCTGCCGAAAATGTTAATAGGCGATACATTCCGAGTTATCTTATTATATTTTTCCCGCTGCTTATAGAAATTTTTCTAGATCTTTGAAAAAATCGTTCGGTTTGTCACCTGTCACCAGGATTAGTTTTCGTGAGTCGTGTTATCTGTGAGTGTCACATGTCACATAAACACTTGCAATTTATCACGACCTGCTGAATTGTTTGACAAACGTCACTGTAAACGGCCTGGGCGAAAGTGATGTTTCGCGATTCTCCGCAGAGCGCTGTATACCCACGAGCGGGAATTTCAAATTTGCAATGTAACATCAGTTACGTTGACTACAATGCAAATATTTGATTAAATTTCGCGACGTTTCTTAAAATTTTACAACAATAATATAACCCTCCCGTGTATTTTTTACTTTGATTTTCTATTGCGTTTTTTGATCAGTTTCCTGCTAGGTGTTCGTGCACCGTGCAAATATACCAATTGGGGATGATCTTATCATGATTTTACCTCCAACTAAGTTTTACGAAGGAAATGATCTGAAAGCTAAATTTAAATTATCATACTGGTGCTTCAAACAACGTACCTTTTTAGCGATTTCTATTTTCTATTTTTATTTAAATAGGTATCCATAAACAACGGGAAAGAATTGTTAGTTGTAGCTTTCAAGAAAGGTGTTTCCGAGTAACTTCTTCTGGGTGAAGACTATAAAATCACATTGCACTTTCTTTAGTACATTTTTAATTACTATATTTACAGATAGATATCTAATAAAACAAACAACTTTTAAATGTTTAATTTTAAATTTTTTACAATAAATTACACATAAACTTACAACCTTGCAATAACACTGAATAACACACAGAATAAAATACTTCATTACTATTACCACCTAGAATATCTTCCCAATTTGTAAGAAATACGATTATCTGCATATCATGTGCTATTTTAGGGCAAATGTGTGAGCTCTCCAAAAAATACCTGCCTGAAAATATGAATCCGTCTTCAGCTACGAATTCGTGGAGTTCTACACCTCTCTCAAGACAAATGTTAAAACTATAGATCTTTAAGGTACTTACACGACACTAAATAATAGATTACACCATTCATATTTATATTACATTCAAAACAATAGGTCCTTATCCTACTGATACTGCATTTAAAAAATCATTTCTAAACACGAATTATTCTTGACAGCCGTTGTCATTTAAATGTCATCGTGGGTATGTGGCGCCAAACGGCCAAAATTGGCGTTTTCTCAGAATTGAAAACAACAATGGATTTCAAAAAAATGCCCAGGCCGTATAAAGTGACTTTTGTCACACAATTCAGCAGGCTGTGCAATTTATAAACAAAACGTCTAAATCTGCATCTTGCTTTGCTAATTTTATTATCCTAGGAACTTAATAATAATATTGAGTTCCGTTGTCAAGAAAAAGCAGCAAACAAATACAATCACCGACTTACACGTTTTGTTACTAAGGCTGTATCACTCACTTGCATGATCAGCAGCGGGAAAATAGTATATTTCAAATCAAGGTAAGAAAGTGCAGTCTTGCATACGGAGCGCAAAGTTTATAAACCGATCTGAAGGCGAGGTTTGTAATTGCGCAAGGTATGCAAGAGCACTTTCTTAACGAAGTTTGAATACTATTTTTTTCCCAGCCGGCCTCAGTGGAGCAAAATTTGACACTATAAAAATAATTCAACAGACTGTTAAAGTTGTTAAAGGTGATAAGTTCTTACATATATTGCAGACCAATCCAATTTGATTATTTTTAATCACGTGACTCAGTTCGACAAATCAGACCACACTTGAAGTGAAAACGACCCTAGGGTGATTTTTAATCACTATGGAAACTACCTAATTAAATTTCAGTAGTATCCTATCACAAGTTGATGGCACTGTAAATCTAAGTCAAATTCGAGGTTAGTAGGTTAGCTTTTCCGTCAGTCTGTGTCAAAACTGACGCAAAAGCTAACCTGATAACCTCAAATTTGACATAGACTTACAGTGCCACCAACATAATATTATTATAATGAAGTGTCAAATTAATTTGTCAGAAAATGGCTAATTTATTTAAGAACTTATCTTACCGAATTCACCGCGGCCAGTGATAAATCCCTATAATTTTGACAAATAATATCCCTCAAGTGCGTTGCCTTTAAGAAATAACCCTCGGCTTCGCCTCGGGTTATTTCTAGGCAAGCACTTTCGGGTTGTTATTTGTCAAAATTATTGCGGGTGATTATCACTGCCCTTGGTAAATTATAGCTGACAATATCCTGCAAAATATGCAGCATGTTTTCCGATTTTATGCTGTTCTCAAAATGTTTCTAAACAGTTTTATTCATAAGTAACTCTGAAAACTTAAAAATTTTGTAATTAAAAAATCGCTTTACTATTTATACTTTTTGAGGTTGCGTCCACTGAGGTCAAACTGTCAAAGCAGTTTTGGTTGGATTAAAAAAAAGCACGGGAGCGCACAGTGATTTTTAGCCTCTCCTTCGTGAGTACGTATGCGCGAGATGTTAATTTAATTCCTTCGAATGAAGGGCCACTCACTTAGGTTTCGTACTTACCTGCATCAAAAGGATGTGAACACTCACAGAATGCATTCCTAATTCCTGGTATAAACAGACTGTAACACAAGTCATAAAGTCAATTATCCGTCAACTATCAATATGTCAGCTGTCAGAATCAGCACGCGTCAGCAGTCAGCTAACATGCGGTACAGTCTCTTTATAAAAATTGCATGATTTACTTTCTTACCTAGGTGAGAAAAACGAACTTTCTTACCTCAGATGAGGTGAGCAATGCCTATTATTTTAACCGGCTGGGAAAAAATTAATTTATATCATAAGTGAGACGGTACTAAAGTAAATGTTAACCTGTTAAATTTAGTGGAGGTAGTGCAATTTTTTTTCAATTTGCCAGGCATTTGTCTTTCTCTGCAGGGCTCGGCAAAATGTGTATCACATACCCTGTAATTACTGAGCAATCTGGGATCATCTTCCGCAATCAGCTTCTGATTGTCTATTGGTACGGTCAATCCAAATATCCCGTATTCGGTTTTTCGCTAGTATCGAGTACCTAATATGAAATTATAATAACAATTGTTTTAAGCTTTATACAAAAAAGTTACTATTGTTTTCCCGTGCCCGCATACAAAACTGGGGGCGTGGGATAAACAGACTATATAACTTGCCTGAAAGTGTACGGTACGCTCCTGTTAAAGTCAATCGGCTTCGATTGGTTTCTCAAATATACTCGCACAATATATGCCATTTTTGTAGCTTGTTATGTAATACACTATTACTTGCCTCGTAGCTGTTATATTATTGCATCCCGGGGCGCAAGGCGCAACACGGTCTCATGAATGTAAGGGTACACAAACAAGAGACAACACACATTTCAAAATGGTTTTTGACAAAAGCTGTGAAATGCTGGCTATGCTGGCTACAACCAACGCAAACAAAGAATTTTTAAAACTACAAACGTTTCACATGAACAGTAGCCATTTTCGAGTTACTGCAATTCGTAAAATGTAAAGAAGGTGTATTACCTATTTTACTATTTTTACTTGCAATACATACATTATTCTCAGAAGTAATACTATAAGTACTTCGATATTATCGGGTTATATGTCGATAATTTGTTGCACAATAATAAAAGCGTGTCAGTTTGGCAAGTTAAATAGTCCGACCGCGTCAGCTGATACGATTTGTTATTGTGCAGGAAGTTTGAGACGTATAACCTGTTCGAAGTACGCATTGTATTCGATTTGTTTATTTTTTGAGTAAATTTTAATATTAGGAACAAAATTGTATATTATGAAGCTAGTGTATAAGTACGCCTTTAAAGCATGTGCCACGAGTTTAAGAGCACGACGGGCTAGCGGAGTGCCTTTAACGTCGCTAGTGCTTTAATGGCACTTATGCACGTGTATCATACGCTATTTTTTCTACGATGGTAACAGAAATATAAAAACTTAGTTCGAGGACACTTTTTTCGTCACATTGTGTTAGATATTCTAGGTTATGTTGACAGTCCAACTTACAGCAAAGCGTGTTTTAATTTAGTATTAAAAAACGCTTCCAATGGGAACGTGCGAATAAGACGTATTTCGGACGCTAATATTAAGAGTGCTACAAACGTCGCTTTTGACAGTAGAAACAGTGCAAAATGTTGTTATTATCTACAACCACCACTAAAAGTAGGCCTTTTAGCGCTAGATTCTTTCACTAAAAGTGACGTTTTATAATTTAGCGCGTTTAAAGAAATCAGCTGTGTTTACTTTTAGCCCATGTGCTAAAAGTGAAGTGAGATTATAAAACTACAATTTCGACCTGGAAGTGTGGTAACGTTATTCTAGTTACTTCTTGCGTTAGAGGTAAAGTGTTTTTGAAAGCATTAAAGCGTTATGTAATGAATACAGTCAGATGTGTAGTATTAATAATTACCTTTGATAACTGACTTTGACAGCATTGGTTTCACAAACATTCGCCCGCGTACCAAGGCCCTCTCTTTATTATGACATAAATTATAACTGTCAGAGATGCAAACCTTTGTTAAATCGATATTTATGGATTAATAACAGTAAAATTAAGGAGGTCGTAGATAATAGTATATTGTGTTATTAGGAGCAAAAGTTATGTGGCGAGGCTGGACGGGTACAGGATAAGTACAGCCGAGCCACATAAAGATACTTTTGCTCCGAATAACATATAGTATTTTTTTCTTCAAACGTTTTTATAACAAATTATTTACACCTTTGTGAACAAAATTCGAAGAAAATTACTTGATCTCGTCAGTGGCAGATAATATTATCTGCCGCTGACGAGCGGCAGATAAAGTTGTCAGCGGCAGATAATAACTTTATCTGCCGCTGACGAGCGGCAGATAAAGTCGTCAGCGGCAGATAATAACTTTATCTGCCGCTCGTCAGCGGCAGAGAATATTATCTGCCGCTTGGCAATAAAGTGACAGTTTAGCATCATCAATCCAGCAGTATAATGCCATAATTTACTGCCGTTTGAAGAAAAAATATTGTATGCAACGCGTGCTAAAAGTCGTTTATGCACGAGACATGTTATGAAACTCAGCCTTCGGCTTTGTTTCACAATTTTCATGTCTCGTGCATAAACGTCGACTTTTAGCACTTATCTTACAGTAGCGCCTATTACCATACATTATACAACTGTTTTCAGTGACTCAAATGAAGTTTTATTCACAAGTGAGTTTTCATTATTTATACTACTGCATTGTTGGTAGCACTGTCAAGCTATGTCAAATTTGTAATTTTTAGGTTAAGTTTTGCGGCAGTCTGTGTCACATAACAAAAAAACCTAACCTACAAACCTCGAATTTGATATATACGGACAATACACTTCAGTCAATCGTATATCACAAACCATAGGCGACTAATTATAAATTTATTTCTCGACATATTCTGACTGCGCAAACTATTTAGGCACAAGAATTGCTACTGTAAAATAAAACGTCGTATATCACACGTGAGCGAAATGCCATTATAAGCTCGTGAGAAATTGTATCGCTCGTGCTGGGGCACTCGCGATTCAAAATTCTCACTCACAAATAATGATGCATTTCTCTCACTTATAATATAATCTACTGCTAACCTCGAATTTGCAATAGGCAGTTATTACATCATGGCTGTAGATTATTATTATCCATTATTTTTGCTTTGTTGGACCCACCGAAACACCGAAGTGATTATACCACGTCGTCAAGGGTATATCCGTTTATCTATACCTTGTAACTAAGTAAAATTCTCAATTACTATTGGCCAAATTTATAATGAGTTGTATAATTGAAATTATACAAGATAACTGAACCAAATCCAGCCTTCTAATTGGTTGAAATCTCTACGAAAAAAAAAATCATTGTCATCATTGACAACGGTATAAGCAAGCAACTACACTAGTTAAAGCATTTGGAACAACTACACATGTAATAGCATAAGAATTACCAGCACTAGCAGCAGCACACAAATTGCTAAACGAACTTGGATTGATTGGTTTGAAATTTTTTGTTGCGGTGTCCATTTTATTATTTTTTCAGAATCGGCAATTTAACCTTCCGCTATAGAGGCCGATTTCCATCCACCCACCGTGGCGTTTCAAAACGGTCATAGTCGCACTTCCATCGGCACATAGTGTGGCAGATGATGTACGAAAACAATGTCCTGTGTATCTTCCTGGATTTTTGATCCCCAGAAATGTTTTTGTTTTCTTCCCCTTTGCTCCGAACTGTTGATACCAATTATTTGCTTGGCACATTTTCCGATTTGACAATTAAGAAAAGAAATTTGAGAATGCATTCGATGGATGAAAATTTGTGTATTTTTTCACCATGTTGTAAAAACTGTCACACAACGCCCGTAAAATGTCAAATCTTCGTTTGAGTTCGTTTATTACTTTCATTATTAATATAACCTTAAATTGAGATTAGATATGGTTATAATCTATGAATGTCTTACCTTTGTTGCCAGATATTTAATATCAGGAGCTTCGTTAATAAATGTGTAAATTTCTTTTCTAGTAAATGCTGCAGATTATTTGGCTGCTCAGCTTCTGATTGTCATTTTAATAAGGCCCGTACTCTTGCATAAGGTTCTATGTCAATGTTATGTTTAATGTTTAGGGTGCTTTTCAGCATTGAGTAAGGGCTCCACAAAGTGGACGACTTATATTTCAATAACTTCAGAAAAAGAGGTAGTATTGTTTGTTAGTCGCCATTCGATGAATGTGTTGTATACAATTTCGTAATATTTTCTAGATTTTTCGGGCGACAAATATAACGATGCCGCTCTTGCCACCCTTCGATTTTTCGGACGCGTACGAGTATTCATGTTTGCACAAACTCAGTCGTTTCAACAAAACAAATAAATAGCAGTTTTATTAACTTGACGTTAATGCCATTTATTGTTTATATTTTCGTACCAACATCAGCCAATCAGAAGGCTGGGTTTAGTTAATTTATCAATAGTAATATAACAAGGGCGAGACATACTTACCGATAATTTTGCACGCGCCAAGGGTCGAGTGCTGGTTGCAATGAAAACTGTCCCGAGGGTTGCTCGAGGGCAGTTTTCTAAGGGCAACCAGCACGATGACTCTTGGCACGGGCCAAATTATATGTAAGTGTGTTGCCCGACTTATATTTTGGATTATTACGCGAAACGCGTAGACGAAGTATGATTTAAAATTGAACTAACAATGCCAAAAAGCTCAAATTGCTGGTTTCTTGCATTTCTATTTCTAATTATGACACCATCCACGGGGTCGATAATCATCCCTAGGGCGCTTATCGCTTGGTAAGTAGTCCACGGGCGCTCATCAGGAAATCAGTTCGGGATTGGTTGATTTTCAAAAAATTTATGGTTTTCATTGGCTGATATCAGTCATGTGACAGTTGTGGGTAATAATCTTGTATAATTTCGTTAATACAAAAGCGATTATACTAGAGTAAATTCGCTGGGCAACGACATAAACTATTTGTATGTTGGTTCCAGGAAGACGACATTCAGTTGGGCTAATACAAACAATTCGAAATCTCAATAAAATATTTATTTGTTCCTGTTTTTGAAATATATTCAAAAAATAATCAAATCGAATACAATGCGTACTTCGAACATTTTCGCGTTATACGTGTCAAACTTCCTGCACAACAAATCGTGTCAGTTTGACAGAATGAACCTCCTGTTTCGCGGTCGGACTATTTAACCTGTCAAACTGACACTCTTTTACTATTGTGTTATCAACATATAACCCTATAATATCGAAGTACTTATAGTATTATACTAATTATATCACTCCCTATGGAAGTAACTAATGAAAAACTGTAAAAATATATAGTTACGCATGTACTAACTGTTGATAATGTATGTGACTACGATAGCAGCAGTGGACTGTAATTTTGATTTAGTCGAGGGCGACCAAATTATTTATGGCGAGGGTACGCGCAACAATTAGAAAGTGTATTTCCACCTACCTACGGCTGCTTCTCTCGCGTCCCTCCTGCAACCGATGCGAAGCGTTAGGTGTAGATGGAATTCTCGAAGATCTTTTGCACATACATTCTTTATTTAGCAGAATAGTTTTTCATACACACGATTAACATTAAGAACACGACAGCGCCGGCAATACTTTACGGGACGCGCCAGAGCTCAGGAACACGCTTACGCTCGCAATTGTTTCTTGCGTATTTTTCGCCGCCTTCGAAATTGGGCAGGCGGCTCACCTCCTCCTATCTTAACGCGACCCTCGCTTTTACCAAAAAACTAACTGTAACGCCTGGAGACCTAAACACAGCAACGGTGATAACCATATATCTTCTTGACTAATAACTGCTAGTTAGGTACCTTCACAAACATCGCGTTATCTGCTGAATGTACAATCGTCATAGCAACTACACTAACTGTACTTTTAATATTTAGAATAAAACTGTTCAAACGTTGTTTATAGAGTCGTCATATAATCTAGCCGAATGCAACTCGTGTCTTCTTGATTATCTCGATATATTGTTTTGCCAAATCATGTATCTCGTGTTAACAGAAATAATTATTTGATAATCAAGAACCTACTAGTTGCATTATATATGATTTTTTTTTTAAATTTGTAACATGTATTTTGAGTAAAAGCAAATTTGAATAATAAAACCTCATTAATAAAATAGTATTTACTTTCTGGATGGTGTATTACAGGGCGTGATAAAGTAAAATTAAAGGAACGGAGAATAAACAATTTTTAATAAACAGACTGAATAAATAAAGTAACAAATGTTATGAAGAAGAATAAAAACAGTTAATAATAGTAAATAGTTTTCATGGAATAAACAAATCTGCAGAAGATTTGGATAAACTGCATAATAGTCACTAATATGTATCCTGTTTGAATTGGAACTTCATGTGAGTACTGTCAGGTGAATACATCTACGATTGGGCTGAAATTGAATGCACACTACATGTGAATGTACTGTTGGAAAAGCTTGTAACCATATGGATTTCTACATCTGAGTTGAATTTTGACGTAGGGAGCATCGAGGCCTTGTGGGACGTCGCAATTATCCTATAATAATTGGATAAAGAGTATTGTTGTCACTGTTGGAAGTAAGAAGATGTTTAAATACAGCAAGCTTACTACTAGCTTGGTGGTTGTTTTTAAAAGAGGGGCAGTTCCTGTAAACTTGGTTTTTAGCAGTATTTGAATCTGCATTGGAGTTGTAGAAGAGGTGATCAACACTGGTAGCTTATTACAGGAAGCCTTTTTTTACTGAGGTTTCTAGAGGATCAGGAGATGGACTGCTTGTGTTGTTTCGACTGACATCCTGTGGAAAGTGTTTCAGTGAGCTTAAAAAAGGTATATGTTAAATAAATCTAAAACCATTAACTCCTTAATACTGAGTGGATTGCATATTTGAAAGAACTATTTACTTTAATAGATACATATTTGAAATAACATATCATGTGTAACAAATATTATTTGATTAATTTTTCACTTTTATTAATTTTTTACTTTGACAGTAGTAGAAATGTCAATAATTTTTAATAATTTTCTTGGTATTGATCAACTATCACAAATAATGATGGGACCTTACTTGAGTTAAGAGTAGTTGTTCTCACAGAGCTAGCAAAAGAAAAATAAATTTAATAGAACATTTTATAAAAGGGCATAAGTTGTCTAAACAAAAATAATACAAGCTTAAATAGTCATCTATTTATAGGAGTTAATTAGATTGGGTAAACTAAATAGCACCACAACGAGCAGCTATTACAATATATAATTATATAACTTCTAAAATTTTGCTCAAGGAATTCATTATAGTTCGTGATGCCATTTTGTCTAATTTCCAAATCAACATAATATTGCAAAGCTTTGGTGTAGTATCAAAGGTGATATCATTTTACTCATTGATAAACAAAAAATGCTGGAGGTAAAAAGATTACCTTCCCTCGGGAGGCTTTTCATTTCTGTCATTTTTGCAACCAAAATTTATTCGACCTTACATTTTCTTCTTTGATAAAATTTGAATGTGAAACACTTAAACATTGCTGTCTTAAAGCAAAATGAACTCTAACAAACTGCCTTTGATTAATTACAGTCTGTAGGGTGTATATATATAAGGTCTTAAGCTGGTGTGACACGATACTAAATTTATAAAAACATTTACGAGTACATTTTTTCATAACTTTATTTACAAATTTTTGCACGTTGGACGTTGTTCTAACAAGAGATCAATAAAAAAACCAATTAGGGTAGGCTGTGATATGTGTTATACGTTTGGCAGTACTGAAGTGTATTGTCAGTCTATGTCAAATTCCAGATTTTCAAGTTAAGTTTTACGTCAGTCTGTGTCAAACAACAAACAAAACCTAACCTACTAATCTCGAATTTGACATAGACTAACAATACACTTCAGTACTGCCAAACGTATAAAACATATCATAGCCTCCCCTAATTGGTTTTTTTATTGATCTCTTGTTATAAGAAATATACTAGTAAATTTATGCGTAAATTATTTAGAAACACTTTCTAAATAATCTGGCCGTAAAAATCAATGTGCGCTAAATCTGCGCAGATGATAAATTCACACTAGTTATAAATTTAGGTACCCAAGTGAATGTAATGCTGCTGCTGCTGCCAAATATAACTATTCATTGTCGCTACTATCGCCCATGATAATTAAAACGGAATTTAGTAAACTCAAGTCACTATTTAATTAACGCCACTAGTACAATATTTTAGGTTATGTTTGTGTTTATCTGTTCTAAATACAAGTTCTGCCAACTTTACTGTACATAAAACATAACAATTTTTGAAATTTTTTACTACTGCGCAGGTTAACAAGAAGAATTACGAAAAACTATTGAATACGTTGCATACGCACCATTTTTGGGCTAAGAAAAATTTACTAATACATTTTTTCAAAAAATTATTCGTAAATTTTCACATATAATCTCATAAGAGCATTAATTCTTTCCGGAAATTTTTTTGAGTGCGTTCCAACAACGTCGTATTAATTTGCCTGAGCGGGACGCGAGGGCAAATTAGGACGTTGTTGAATGCACGAAAAATAATTTCCGGATATGAATTAATGCTCGAATGCAGATTCGGTAAGAAAATCGTAACGACACAAACCCTAAAAAGAAGTAATGTCTACCTACAAAAAATTTCCAAGAAATTTTGTTGTTGTCTTGGATACGGCTCTTGAACTAATTTTTCTATTGGCCATTAATGAGTGTCGTATGATTTTCGCACAAAATTAGTATCGTGTCATACCAATTTTTTTGTATGATTTTACTTTTGAAAGATTCATTAACTGGTTTTGAAGCTTAAGATTAATTACTATACAGTTGGTATTGAAAGAACTGTAATACAAATTTATACTCCGAAAGACTGCCTTGAAACTGAAAGAATTGAAGTTTATAGTAAACTGCATGATAGCTGAAAACAAAAGACATAATTGGAGGACTGGAACGTTAGAACTGGTAATATAAAGAACTGGGTTACGAAATTTCATTGTATAGAAAATCAACTACTGAATATTAATAGGAAACTCATTCTATCAGCATAAAAGGATTCATAAAATTGCTGTCTGGAAGCAATAGAAAAACTGCTAAAAATGTAATAAACTATCTACCATTTAATAAGAACTTGATAACAGCAATAAATAATATAAGGACATACAGCGCAGAATTAAACACTAATGTTAGATCATGTATTTACCTGTGACAGAAAGGTTTAGTTTTAAGCTACAAAAACGGCAAAAAAAATAGGAAATAATATACTTATGACAAATTGTTTAAAGACAAAAGGAAAGAGTACACATCTGATTAAAACTATAAAAACTAAAAATTATAATTTAGTTGCAGAAAAGAATAAGATAACTGAAGTTTTAAGAAAAGGAAATTTCCAATGAATATGTGACAAGTTAATTTAGATATGGTAGGAAGATAAGATGCTGAACACGCCATAACAATAGAAGGAGCACAAAATGGTCAAGTACTTCTAGTAGTTCTGGAAATATAATAATGTTGTTATATAAGGAGAATAGATGACTATCAAGCACTATGCTTGTCTTTGTGAAGTTTATAGAAGCGAGACTAAGCAGACGGCTTTTTTGAAAAAATTAACGAGCTAAAGATCAGATTTCTAGACAAATGCGGTATTCAACAACATAACAAAAGAGAAGATATGAAAAATACTAGAAACATACGAAGCGAATCTAAAATTAATTGGAGCTGTAAAAAGCTTGAATAAAACCGTTGACTGTATCAGGATAAATGAGACACTCTTTAAGATAATCAAGAAGATAACATGAGTGTACTTTTGCTCATACACATAGGGAATGAAATGGTGTGCCAATGTAGGGATTGGCATGATTGGGAAATAGGGAAAAATAAATAAACATCTATTTTATAATCAACAAGACAATAAGTAACAAACGACTTCCGGGATTGAACCGTGTCATGATTGAGATCGAAGTCGTTTGTTACTTAATGACAATGGCCGTGAAAGCCTCAGAAATCAACAAGACAATAATTGGTAAAATATAAGTCAGCAAGAAGACTAATATAGAAACATGCAACACAGAGTACATGGCAACCTTACCATACGGTCCAGAAAATTGAATATAAACGGATAAATGACAATTAAAGGTAACAGCAATAGAAATAAAGTTTCTACAAAAAACAACATGATAGGTACACAAACAGAGACAGGATCAGACATAGTAGAATAAAAGAACAAATGGAAGTACCACGACTGGTGAAAAAAGCAAAGAATAATCAATGGTAGATTCGGAACAGAACACCAAAAATAACCACACAGATGGGGCTAGAAGATAAAGGGCAAAGAAGAACTCAAACTACAGAAAATGGATTGAGGGGCGATAGGATGTATAATAATCCTGTACTTAACAGCAAAAGGATAAGCAAAAGAAGTTAAAAAATGCACCTTGTCAAGAAATACGTTGGTTTTTAATATTTTAAATGTTTTTTCTGTCTTTCCATTATTCAGATAGTAAGTGTGGTGTAATTATCAAAAGTTATTATTATTAAAATGAATACCTATTGTAACAATGAATCATAGTGTTAATTGTTATAATAACAATAATAATAATTCGAGGCTCGTAATATTGAGTAATTTTCGCAATTATATTTAATAATGGATAAACTTGTCAATTTCAGCAACTTATCAATTTAAGTGTAAAAACCACACATGGATTCGTTGTTTTAAGCCAATTAAGATAACTCATTAAAACCCCGTAATGAAGCTCTTATTAAGCTTTATATAATCGCCAATAAATCTAGTTTTTCATGATTTAGCATTAATTTAAAAAAAAAATGCAATAACGCCTTAATTATTTTCGTTTGGTTACTAAATATGTACTTTAGTACAGTGGTTCATATCTTTACATTTTAGCAAAATGCTTTAAATAGAATAAATAAGACTCCTTGCCTCATTATCAGTGACGGTAAGGTATACACCGTTAATAGCTCATACGAAAATTGCACAGTGATAACGATCTGCTAGTTAGATTTTTAATTTTGAGGTACCTAACTCAATGATTTCCAAATGTTACCCATCAAAATTTCAGTGTTGTGAATCTATTAAGTATAGAAAAAACAAATTGAATATAGTTGTAATCATTGTTTGCTGTGATAGCTCTGTGTATATAAAAATACTTATCGTTACTTTGTAATAGCAGGAAAACACTGATAACACGCAGCAGTCGAACTCATATCATGCTTACAATTCATGGCGACTGGAAACCAATGACATCTGCAGGCCTCTCGAGTGGATTTTGCTACTTGCATGCAGATAAATATATAGAAAATTTATCACACAATTTAGAGCTACCAGATAATATGGGTAGAAGTAAAGATAGTAATTTTTAGCGACCTTAAGAACAAGCATGCAAGTTGTTAAAATTATCAAATAATTATAATTTCTGGTATTTAGAGGTCATTCCGTTGTAGCAATTTAATTGTTACTTAATTCCAAAGATTTATTAAATAGCTGTATGATCCAATTCCTTATTGCAAGGATTAAGAATGTAGTGTTTATTCAGTACAGTGGTAACGTAAAGTAAATATGTATCTGAGAATTGGAATTTAAGGTGATAATAGATTTAAGTTATCATCAATTAAGTAAACAAGATTCAATTATGAATGAACAGATTAAGTGCCCTTAACCTTGTAACAGGCGGTGGGGGAAGTATTTTTAGATTCACTCACTGGTTTTCATTCCAATAGCAGCTCCTTCCTCTGTTGTTGCTTAGCTTTCTGCACTGTTAAGAACTACAAGTTTTACTAAAATGGCCAGCAAACTTAAGCCGGAGATTAAATATACAAAAGTAAGTATGATGTTAGAATAGCAAATATTATTTTATAAATTTTAATTTAATAAAATGATGGTTGTGTTCTGAATGTAACTAATTGAGAAAATAATTACTAAATATAGTTGTAGTACAGTGTTGGTTTGAGAAGTGAAAATTAAGGTTACTTTTCAATAAATTTCCTTGTTATCAAATAAAAATAAGAAATGTTTATTTAGATACATATAAAAGACTGTGCAAGGGTAAAAATACAATAGATTAGTATGAGTCCTAATGAAATTCAAGTTTCTAGAAAAACTAAAAAGAGTTTTTCGATAGCCATGTGTATCTGATCTGTAGATGTAGAAACGAATAGGACTGATTTTTTACAGTTTCATTGTTTAGAAAATTTATTCTAAATTATTTCATGGAGATTGTTGGAAAGTTGTATAATTGCTAACTCCAATAAAAGAACTAATGTAGAATGTATATTTTATTATGGGTTTCTAACAACTTCGGAACTCCTAAATATATTGATAAATGAGTTGCATTTTACAGTATAATTTATTATAATAGAAAAGTTATATATATTTTAATTTTGTAGCAACTGTTTAGCTGGACAATTTTTGAAATCAATTGTATTTTTACCTAGACACTTAATTTTTGGTATTTTGGTATTATCACAGGAACTTCACACATGGTTTTTTTGTTATTATTTAATAATATTCATATCATATATCTTAATTTAGAGCCTAACAACCCAATATAAAAAAACAATTGCATAATTGTTAGAACACCAAAAAATTCAAGCTGTATAAAAGTATAAATATGTAAATTCTCATTTGTTTCGGTTCAGGGTTGTTGGTTTTTCATTCTACAAACTGTTACTTTTCTAGTCTTGCGAAAATTATAAAACCACAGGGAAAAAGTTGTGTGATATGATGTATGATGACATCTCCCTAGATGAAAAATAGTGAAGTTTCTAAAACCCACAATTTTTTCTTCGCGAGATTTAACCTTTATTTTTTAAATTATTTAGGTAAATTTAAAAAAATAGGGATTAAGGCACCGATTTAGTAGCCCATTTGTAAAAAAATCATGAAGCAAAGAAAATACATTTCATCTGTCATGTGTGAACGCTAAGACATTACACATGACAGATGAAATGGATTTTGTTTGTTACGCCCTATTTTACAAATCATAGGCTAAGTACTAGATCGGTGCCGTAATTCCTTATTTTTTTAATCATAAATTGCTAGACATGTAAATGTTGTTGTGTAGAGAATTTGATTAGTCTTCAGAAAATGCAAAAATATATGGGGAATAGTATTTACAAAATAGAAGTTGAATATCGCTATGCAAAAATAGTAGGCTGTGGAAATTTCACTACATCTCATCTTGGGAGAGGTCCAAACAAATTTTTGCTGAATTTTTAGTGTTTCTTTAGGCCAAGATCAATCAATTTTAAAATCAATTGAAGAGCTTTTAGACTTTGTGTTATCACAATCTGCACATTTTAAAGTCTTGTCAGATTCTTATCGGATTCAGTTATTTCAAATTCCAGAGTACATGCAAATTAATGTTTTAGATATAAAAAAACAATTGGAAAAAGTAACTGAAATTTATACAAACACGTGTTGCTTAACTGAATTAAAACTAACGATAACATTAGGAAATATTTTGAAAAGGGCAGAAGGATTTATGAAGAAGCAAGATAATTTAAAGTACAATTTTATTTAAGTATATACAGTGAGAGTTTTTTATGCCAAACATATTACATTTGCACATAATGTGAAAAGATTCACTTATATTAATGTATAACCCTTATATAAATTAAAGTAATTTTGTAAAACAGAATATTTATTTCAAGAGGTCCAGAATAAATGTTTTACAATAGCTTACTCATCTAAAAAGTATGTTATTCCATATGATTATTCATTGGGAACATCATTACAATAAATTATGTTGCCGCGAGTTCGTCTAAATAATCGTTTTAGTCAAAATATACTTGTACACGAAGACTAAAGCTACTGTTGTGAGATTGATAAGAACACTTAAGTACAAATAATTGCATTTATTTTGTCTTTTAAAGAACAACTTAAGTCTTATAAGGTTACTTATTAACTACCAAATTCTCAGTTCAGTTTGACCAAGAAAATTCCGTAGGCGTTTTCAAAATTTCGAATAAGCCTATCAGAGCAGCTTTTAATTTCGGACTTCTAAGTCACGTACATGAGCATGTCAATACATAAATTCTCCATACTGCTATGTATTCTTGCAGATTGTAGGTTTCACACGCCAAAATTTGTCAAGCGATTGACATTTCGCAAATGACCTCTAACAAAGTTTACTCTACTAATTGAATTTGCTCCAACCGCCACGTATTTTTAAGCTTAATTTTTATGACCGACTTGCAATAGTTGCACTTCTGATCACGTACTGATAATCTAGCTTCACCCAATTTTTCGGCTTAAGGGGTAAACCCTCCATAAATTTACCCCTAACCATTCTGTGAAATTCAAATACGTCCGTCTTCCCAGAGAAACGCACGTTCGAAATACCGGCTTTCAGCCGCCTGTTCTAACTTTAATATGCTTATGGCTAACTAAAGTACAGTATATTCGTACAGCCGCGTATTTTTCACAAAACAACGCAAATCGTAACAATCGGCTTTCACTGATCTTTTTTTAAATTGGTTTTGGGCATCAGCTACTTTGGCTATTAGCCCACACGGTGTAATATGTAATTTGGTTTAAATTAGTTCATAAAGGCCGATTTGCTGCACAAAATTTAGTAAATAATTACTATCTAGATTTTTAAGATCCGGATTTCCACGGATTTGTGCTCTCTTACATTCTAGCAATGGTCTGATCTTGGTGTGATAGTTGGCAGATAATAATTTTTTCATCAATATGTTGATGTTCTTATTTTTAAATCTTACAAAAATGTGTACAAAAGTGCCTAACTTATGTAACTATTACCTATACTATAATGACTTGTTCGCCGAAATTAAATGTGTGTAGCTTAAAACTAAAATTTTTTATGTTCTTACCATTTGTTATTTACAGTTCTCCGTATCGGTTATACCATATTCTCTTTACCGTCAGAGTTGCAAAATATTTTAAGTTTAAATGTTTCTCAACTATAAGAACATTAGTGTGAGTTACCTACATACATCTGTTTTAGTAATTAACGTATTAAGAGGGGTAACCCAGTCTTAACATTCGAGCATATTTGTTACCACTCGAGCCAGCGCAGCGAAGCAAGAGTGGTAAGTTATGTGAGAAATGTTAAGACGGTTTCCCCTCGAAATCCGTTCATTAGTTTATTGTTTATTGAGGCAATCATTTTGAATCAACAATAATTACTAAAAACTGCTAAATCGAAATGCGACTACCATGAATATGTGCGATGTTGCTATAGCGAATGCATGTTAAATGAGTGGATGCATGTTAAATATATCTTAACATTCGAGGACGCGATCCTGCTAAACACTGTTTAACATTTCAATGAACAATAAAGACTGTTTATACGGAAAATAATTACAAAATGAAATCACTAAATTCCATAAATAGCTCTGTTTACGAGTCAAAGGTTCACACTTACTTTTATTGTCGTAAAGCTGATTTGTTGCTTCTATTATGCTTAGTCTCAAGATATTATATAAATCACTATAGGCCATTAGGCCTGTGGCCGAAGTCTTAACAAGCGTCTAGTGTCTATGGTGTCACGATTCCTCTGAGATGCTCTATGAAACATATATTGGTGCGACATAATCAGACATAATATAAATTACGTATTTTTAAAATATCATTTCACTTCAATTAACTAATAATTATTACTCTTGAGGTAGGTATGAATAACGAACCTATTACATAAAACTGACTTTTATTCTCATTAATAAATTATTCAACTTTATTAAATATTCAAAAGCGAAATAGCAGTATTCTGGATTTCAGTTTGAGTTGATACCCTCATAGATTTCTGGCTTCGTTTTTACTTCCCTCGATTAAGACGAAGAAAGTATTGTACGATATTCAAGTTTGAGGGTCCCTAGATGACGAAAAACATGTTTTCTCAATTCTGCCTGTATGTCCCTCTGTCTGTAGGTGGTATAGCTCAAAAACTATTTGTTGGAGGTAGATGATATTTTTCATGCAGATTAGTTGTCTACCTGGGTCAAAACCGAATATATTTTCACATATAATCTCATAAGAGCATGAATTCTTTCAGGATTTTTTTTTTGAGTGCGTTCCAACAACGTCGTATTAATTTGCCCGAGCGGGACGCGAGGGCAAATTAGAACGTTGTTGAATGCACGAAAAATAATTTCCGGATATGAATTAATGCTCGAATGGAGATTCGGTAAGAAAATCGTAACGACACAAACCCTAAAAAGAAGTAATGTCTACCTACAAAAAATTTCCAAGAAATTTTTTAGTTGTCTTGGTTACGACTCCTGAACTAATTTTTCTATTGGTCATTAATGACAGTCGTACGATTTTCGATCAAATATACAGTGTGTCCAAGATAAGAACCGACAGTATGGAGATCTCGGTAATAGTAAGAGATACAAATTTGGTTAAACAGGAAAAAGGTTCCGTAATTAAATGACTAACAAAATAACACCTACAAATTCTTGATATAATTTTTCGTTTTTGAGTTATCTTAAGAAAACCGAATTTTTAAAAATCTTTTTTGACCATCATCAAGACATTTTTGGGTATGGACCTGTGCCTTAGAGCATTTAATATATTGTTTCAGATTTTGTAACGAGAAAATGAGCTACACTGGATATTTGTAATCCTTAATAATCACGTATGGTCTTGAAATACAAATAATTTTCAATAGTAATTACTTAATGTGTTGATTATTTTTCAGACTTATACACAATATTTAAAATTAGAAATTAAAAACATCCAGTGAGGATGTAGTGCAGTTTCAAAACTTCCACTTACGAGGGAAGTCTTTCAGACTTTTTATGTACTTGTGGAACTAACTCGGAGACTCGGCCTGGATGTGTCTTGAGTACTTCACTACTACACTCACTGTAAATTAACACATTAATAAATTATGTTGGCTTAAATCAGAAGCCAGGCAGATGACGAATGAATGCGCGTGTTGGAGGAATTGTGACATTTTGGGCACTAGAAGTTTGTGAAGTATTTTAGGATGTAAATATTTAATTTTAAATTTTATATTACAGCTATTCATTAATAATGAGTTTGTCGATGCTGTTAGCAAGAAAACCTTCCCAACCTTAAATCCTGCCACTGAACAGAAGATAATCGATATTGCAGAAGGAGATAAGGTATGTCGATGTTTAATAAGTATTGCGATTTGTATTAGTTAACGTAATAGAAAGAAAATATTTCAAATGTTATACAGGGTGTCTCAAAAATAATGGGACATTGATTGTTCATAGATTCCTTAGGTTATAATAAACCAATTAAACCTAATATACCTTAGTGCAAAGTCCCTCCAGTAAGAAGTTATAGAGCCTTGAAATGTAATTTTTTATTTCTATATTAATTTTTACAAATGTAAAGATATCGATCTCAACTTTGGTACACATACGTACTTATTGTTATGTAGTGCACTAATGGAAAATGTTTCGTAAATTAGAAGTGGCTGTAAGAGATACTTGACCTATCTTTAAAATCTTTCTTTGGTCATACTTTGTTAATCTGTAACATACTTTAAAATTGTAGATTATTTTATTAGAAGGGAAATTAAGAACCGTAAAATTAAGGCACTCGTAGTTCATAAGCGTATAAGCAACCGTTTACTTTAAAATTTCTCTCAACGTTTACCGTTGTCATTAAAACGTGCAATTATCAAGTAGCCATTATTAAAAAACAATGGGTAGTGATCGTAATCTAATAAAAAACAATGATAAACCAATTCGTGAAGTTGGTAACAGAGAAATGTTTTCTTTTACGTTTACGAAAATGTCCCTAGATAACAAACATTTCAGCAGTGTAGATTTATACAATGTGTGTTGTTAAGCCAATTTCTTAAACATAAACTTGCATGAGCGGGTGCCCCATGATGATCGTACCACATTTCAAGTCTGATATTTAACGAGACATCTTCCAGTAATATCGAGAACGAATTCTTTAGAAAATGTTCGTGATTTTCAGCATGCAAACGTTGTGGTAATTCAAATGGTCCAATTAAGCGATCATTTAGGATACCATGAGAACGTCGCCATAAATGAGGGTTTTCTCTTGCACATTCATGGAAATTATGAAAATCCGTAATTCTGTCTCTCGTAAAGAAGGCCTCGTCAGTTCACAAAATATTATACAAATAGTACTTTCGTTCCGATTTCAGAAAAATTAATTATTGTCTCTCTAGTATTTCTTTTCAATTGACACTTCTATAAACCTTCCAGAAAAGAACACTTAGAAGATATCTTATTGTACTATTTAATGAAAACTAATAATAATAATAATGGTGCGGCATTAACACCCAATGAAGGAGATTGGCCTGCAACTAATGAAACTTAATGAAATGTGCTGGGTATTAGTGTGTACAAATAAATTGGTCGGAATTGTCATGATGTGTATTTAATCTATGATGAAGTTAAATTATCTATGTTACGCCAATGTACCTGCATCAACATGAAACATAACCGTTAACTTGGCAGTGTCAAGCACAGAACAATATTGTGTGAAACACTGAACAGTGTTATACAATGGAATAACAATGACATGATATAAATTGAATCAGCGCAGGGACGACGGACGCATGCGCAATTGGGTTTAAAAATCCACGGAATTAAAATTTTCTACTATTTGAACATTTCTTGTTGCTAAAGGATGCTCGTACACCACTAAACTTAATGTTCCTGTATACAGTTTGCTAAGAGTTTGGCAAACAGACCGATTTGACCATTCTTAGAACCTCTAGAACTGACTATTAGGAATATATGGCTAACCCAGTTAAAATGTAAATTTGCATGTGCATGGGTCATTACATTGCAAAATATACCGTGTAACCGGTTTCACAACCGAACATAGCAAAATCATGGGATATCACAATGTTACTAGAAACATTTACTTTATTTATGTCATACCAGTATATTAATTGACAATAATTACTCTATTTTAAGGTAAGTTATATACAAAATAACTCTCCAGGGAAATAATTTTTTATAATGTCCCTAGAGACTGTATGAAAAAATAAACACTATTTGTTTCCATGGATACAATTTTTATTTCAAAAATTACAAGTGACAACTAGAAAAAAGTAATTCAAAATCACTTTGATATTTTAAAACTGATACGACATAAAACGTTGAAGGCATTATGAGCTAACCGTTCGTGATTGTAGTACACACCTCTGGCCAACGGTTCTCGGTTTGTACACTAACAATCTTGGGCGATTATTTTACTCATAATGCTCTTGATAACTTAATTGCATTAAAAAAATAAGGTTGCATCGATCAGAACTGTAAATTATAGTGAGGGGGTATGCTAAAAGTCTTTAATAGCTATTAACATACCGAGGAATGTTATGAGTATCATAACTGCCGCAGATGTTTTGAAATCCGAGCTCACTTTTATCGTAAATTACTATTACTAAACTAGTTGCGCAATCTACTATTACAGAACCATTCATATTAAATTACTTATATTGAATAGGCCGATATTGAAAAAGCAGTAATTGCTGCTAAAACAGCCTTCAAGAGAGGATCGGAATGGCGAAACATGGATGCTTCTGCCAGGGGCAACCTGATGATAAAGGTAGCTGAAACCTAAAAATGTATTCTTTTAGTTTACTCTAAACTTGTACTTCCAGTTGGCAGATCTAATAGAGCGTGACAGCAAAAACCTCGCTGCCCTAGAAAGCTTGGACAACGGCAAACCGTATGAAGATTCCTTATTGGACGTATCCTACACAGTTTCTGTGTTCCGATACTATGCCGGCTATTGTGATAAAATCCACGGGAACACCATTCCTTCAGGTATTGCTTTATAGAGACGATAAACATACATTGAGATCCACATGATGTTAATTTCCTTGTAACAGACGGCGATTTCCTCACTATGACTAGAAAGGAGCCAGTTGGAGTGGTGGGCCAAATTATCCCATGGAACTACCCCATATTGATGCTGTCTTGGAAATGGGGACCTGCTTTGGCGGCTGGGTGCACTATGGTTTTGAAACCGGCCGAGCAGACACCACTCACGGCTTTGGCTGTGGCGGCACTGGCAAAGGAGGCTGGTTTTCCCAAGGGGGTCGTTAACGTTGTCCCGGGATACGGCCCCACTGCTGGGGCTGCAATTGTTGCACACCATGATATCAGCAAAGTAGCCTTCACTGGATCAACCGAGGTATGAGCATGTTAATTTGAGCTATCAATCTGTAGATCTATACTTTGATGGTTGTTGGGCGAGTTTTTGGAAAAACTTGCATATCATGGCTATTTTTTTAAATTATGAGTATCTAATCGTTAACAATTTATCAACACTTGTGTAATTGGTTTTAAAAAATATCTAATCAATGCCTGATTTATTGTTGTGTTTACTTGTTTTGAAGTTTGAAGTAATTCATTGAGGAGATAAAGATTTATTAAAGCAGCTACCATGACAATTATATACCTCTGATTGTTATTGTAATCATTGTACAATTTTGTAATTTTTTAAAAAACTCAAAGTTTTCGTCAACTTTGAATGAGCTCCGACTATTCTATTTATCAAAAATTTCTGCTCAATTTAGCATTACTTGTTAAATTTTTCCTGGCTTGTCTGTCCATACATAGATTTCTCAAATTATCTATCTCATAATATAGCCTAGCCATTTTAGATACATTTCTTTATTGGGGTGGAATGGTTCTTCTAATTTTCCATTCTATTTCAATTATAGTTTTAGGTTAAATGTAGCCGTCGCAGGAATACAAAGTTTTGTTTCTGAAGCTGAGACATAATA
Source organism: Agriotes lineatus (assembly GCA_940337035.1). Taxonomy (NCBI): domain Eukaryota; kingdom Metazoa; phylum Arthropoda; class Insecta; order Coleoptera; family Elateridae; genus Agriotes; species Agriotes lineatus. Next base: position 52,230 of record CALNHX010003089.1, on the reverse strand, counting down.
CTTTTTACAGGTAGGACACAAGATTATGGAAACCGCAGCACAGACCAACCTCAAGAGAGTGTCACTGGAGTTGGGAGGGAAAAGCCCTCTTATTGTTTTTGATGATGCCGACTGTGAGTTTAACATTATAAAAGTCCATTAAGTATATTGTTGCGGTTATGTAACACCAATTCATAATTCTGAAATATTAACTAGAACCATTTCAGTGGATGAGGCAGTCGAAATCGCTCACGGTGCCATTTTTACAAATCACGGTCAGAATTGCTGTGCAGGATCCCGCACGTACGTACAGGCTGGCATTTACGACCAGTTTGTGAAGAAAGCTGTGGAAATGGCAAAGGCCAGAAAAGTTGGCGATCCCTTTGGGGACGGAATTCAGCAGGGACCCCAAGTGAGTTTGTTGTTTAAACTTCGTTAGTGTCTAGAAGAATATATAATTGAAAATCATTACTTAATGTTACTTTTATTTTTATAATCAGATTGACCAGGAAATGTTTCACAAAGTTCTGAGAATGATCGAGAGTGGCAAAAAGGAAGGTGCTAAACTAGAAACTGGTGGTGAACGTATTGGAACTAAAGGCTTTTTCGTGCAACCCACCGTCTTCTCAAATGTTACTGACAATATGATAATTGCAAGGGAAGAAGTTAGTTGCTTTTCGTGTTTTTACTACCATACATAATTTGAAGAAACTTGTCTTTTAGATATTTGGCCCGGTGCAAAGCATTTTCAAATTCAACACCCTCGATGAAGTTATTGAAAGAGCGAACGATACCAACTATGGGCTTGCTGCAGGGTGCGTAACAAAGAATATCAACAATGCTCTAGTGTTTGCCCAGGCAGTTCATGCTGGTTCAGTTTGGTAAGTTACAAGTTACATGAGAATGCACGCAGCAAATGTATAGTTGTTCTTTCCAGGGTCAATTGTTATGATGCAGTGACAGCACAAGCTCCTTTTGGAGGATTTAAGCAATCTGGAAGTGGAAGGGAATTGTAAGTTACAAGAAAAACATTAACTACAAAAAAGTACTCAATTTTTATCAATCGTGCTTTCAGAGGTGAAGATTCACTCAAGGAGTATTTGGAAGTGAAAACCATTTCTATTAAAGTTCCAGCCAAAAACTGAATATTGATATGATGGTTTATTGGCGTTTTGTATTGTTCTTTTATCGAACATTGTACTTATATCATTCAATAAAGACTTACAGCGGTGCAGTACACAAATTGATTTTATATGTATAATTTCACGTTCTCATCATATTTCTACTTTATTTTTATATCAGTCAGTTAGGCCAACCTTAGCAAGGTACCTTTTACATGCTGCATTCTGTAGCGGTTTTCATCCACATTTTTCATTTTTTAAAACCTCACTGCGACTGGGAATCGAACTTGCAATCCTTAGATCAATAGTCAGGATGCTTTTGTAAAAAAATGATCAATAATAATGAGTCAATTAATAGTTAAGTTAACATCTGCAACTTTAGTTTACTAACGAGAGCTGGAATTTTGTCTGTGGATTTCTCTCATCTAAATTATTATTTATGGGGACCGATTAAGCAGGGCTGTGGAAAGTAGTGATGGGCTTATTCGAATGAAAAATAACCGGTTATCCGGTTATTGAAATAACCTATGTAACTCGGTTTTCGTTCCAAGTATTTGAATGAAAAATAACCTCATGCTGATACGTACTACGCTTTGAATATAAAACCTTTATTCAAAGGTACTACGTGCCGTATCTCAGCGACCTACGCAGTGCTCAAAATTCTGTAAATATAAATACGTCATAACTCATAAACAAAGCAGGTTGTATTGAAAACACCATTTGGTTATCGCGTAACTACCTCCTATCATAAAAAATATCAAATTCTGGGGACCTGAAACCTGAACTCCTAAAAACTGCAAACGCATCAAGCTATAAAACAATTTTTTATTTGCTTACATCTCCAAAGGGCCTTTAACCCGCCCGATCGATAAAGATAAACGTTTTACCACGATTAGCAAGCAGTGCCGCATATTTCTGCCTTTCTACACTTCTTAATAAAAACCTCTTAATTTCCAATACATAACACATAATGTACGGTGGTCGGCGCCTTAGAAATCGGGCACTACACACTATTATGATATATTTTGCATGTATTTTTTAAGTGTATAAACTGGGTTTTTACATTTATTATGGTTTTCATTGTTACGTCAGATTGTTTATTGTTTGTCAATTATGAAATGCCATCTCACATTAATGAAGTAACCGGAGCAAGAATACTCCAAAGACTAGAAGAACATATTACGTGTCCCGATTTCTAAGGCGCCGACAGTACATATTATGTTTTGGTTCCTCTGCTACCTGCAAGTTACGATGTCGATGCAGATGACGGTGAACCGCCAACCGGCAAACCGGCTGACTTAATCGAAACGAATCGAGAGCCAAAATTTATTCGAATGATTATTCAAATAATAATTCGGTTATTAATATCATTCGAATGCAAATAATTCGGTTATGAAAATTGTCCGGTTATGCCCATCACTAGTGGAAAGCCAAGTCGAGCTCTAGTGCTATGAGACATGGAGGCCACCTCAGAATTTCTTTCAGTAATAATGTATTAAAGGCAAATTATTTTCTCAGTAATAGCTATTTATGCAACAAGTGCTAAAAGTTGATGTTTATGCACGAGACATGAAAATTATGAAATGTAGCCGAAGGCTGAGTTTCATAACATGTCGAGTGCAATAACACTTTTAGCACGAGTTTGTATACAAAATGTTTTTGTTATTAATCCATAAATGTGGATTTAACAAAGGTTTGCATTTATGACAGTTATAATGAATGCCATAATAAAGACTGGCCTTGACGGGCAGGTGAATTTTTTTGGAGCCAGTACTGTCCAAGTCAGTTATCAGAGGTAATTATAATAGTACACATCTGCCTTTATTTATTAAATAACGCTTTAATTATTTAAAAAACACTTTACCTCTAACGCAAGAAGTAACTAGAATAACTTTACAACCTCACTTCCAGTTCAAAATTGTAGTTTTATAACCTTACTTCACTTTTAGCACATGGGCTAAAAGTAAACAGCTGATCTCATTTTAAACACGCTAAATTATAAAACGTCACTTTTAGTGAAAAAAGCTAGCACTAAAAGGCCTACTTTTAATGGTAGTCGTAGAAAAAATTGTTTTACAAAAGTTTTTTGTTTTGTCAATGTCACAGGACAAACTATCTGCATGAAATTCCCGAGACCAATGACGAGGGAATTCGTCAAAGTTAGTTTGTCGAGGGATGTTTGTCGACCAAGGTCATGACCCTAATACATTTTGTGGAGTATTTCCAAAATATCGGTTAATTTTATATCGGTATGCGATCAAGAACAGTATCATTAACAAGAAAAAAGTGACAAGGAAAACAAAAATAAATGTTTACAAAGTCATCTAAAGACCAATCATTACATACGGATGGGAGTCGTGGATAGGGGTAGGGCTGGGCGATATATCGATATATCGATAAATATCGATATTATTTCCATATAGATATATCGATATATGGAAATATCGGATATCGATATATCGAATATCGAAATATCAAAATATCGAATATCGATATTTATCGATTATCGTTATATCGAAATATCGAATATCGAATATTAATATATCGATATTTATCGAATATCGATATATCGAAATATTGAATACCCATATGTATCGAATATTGAAATATCTGATATCGATATTTATCGAATTACGTTATTTATAGCTATCCCCATAATTATTGATATCGCCATAATTATCGATATCTTCGTATTATTGATAAATACATATATATCGAGATTTATGGAATAGCTGTCAAATTAGTAGTTTCCACTTGTCTAATCCAACTGTTGTCAAAAACTGATCACCATGTAAATGTTCAGATTAGTTTACGATAACTTTTTGTATTTATACCGTACACCTTGTATCTGTGCGTGAACAACATTCAATTTGTTTTAATAATCTTAATAATAATACTTCATGATCTAAAATGATCTACTATGTTATTTTTACATATTGACCTATTGTAACCACGCAGAACAAGATTTTACATTCATAAATTGTTTTTTCAAAAATCGATATGAATATGGGTGCACTAAAAACAATATTTCAGTTAACTATTAGGTAATCTTTAAACATTCGAGTGCTGTATAACCATTTTCGAACCTAATTTTTTGCGTTGCCACTGTTCATCTAAACTGAATTTGGCTATTCAGAAACTAAAGTTATAATTACGCATTGATTGTGGTGTACAGTTGTACTATAATATTTCACCCTTGTGCTCATTAAGGGTATAACGATAATTACTAATTAACTTTCTGATAGCTAGTCGAGTCGGAGACAGGGTCAAGATTTCCAGATATACATAAGAAGCGTAGCAAACCAAACACAGGATAGCTTTAAACAATTTAATATTGGTGCTCAGAACTATTTACAAACGTAATCATAATTGGATAATTGAAAATTAACATGTATTTTAACAATAAAAGTAATCTTCTGTATCCCGTCGCCTCTTGTCTCTTTTTGCTGCAACCCGTCGTACAGCCGTGTAAACGGTAGTTTCTGGTTAGCCCCCTCGAGAATTCTGGCGGAGACGACGCTGGTAGCTTCTAGAATGGCTTGAAGTTAGCCCCAGGCGTTCTGCACTTGGCACTCGGCGGAAAGTTTACGAGCACATGTCGCTGTAATGATAATTTAGTTAACCAAATACCGGGATTTCGCTTACGTGATGGTGGCGATTAGGATGTTTGCCCTTATTCGGGGAATTCGCGGCGTGGTGTTTTGTGTGCAAGGTGCGGTGCCACGAGGATTTGGTGGAAAGATCCACCTAGTGAGCTTCCTCGAGCCGGTGCCGGTGACGAGGGGATTTCCTCCACGACGAGACGGCCTGGAGATGTTGATATCAGATTCCCCTGGTAGGTAGAACTCTGTAGCTAATAAGAACATTAACCAATTCTTTCAAGGGCTGCAATTTAGTAATTATTCGGGCTTTCAAAATAGGTATTACGAGATGCTATTGTCGTATTTTAATTGCATGGATTTTTGGGAGATAATTATTCGCAAAATGACATTTAGGTTGCTTGCTAAGCAAGTTATTTAAATAGACGGGCCTGGCGGTCTCTAAATTGAGTATTCGCCTGCAAACACGTCTCAAGGATTTGTCAAATTAAATTATTAACAAACATAGATTTCCTTAATTAAAATGTCTCGGGGATACAGGTTCAAAGGAGGTGCAGAACGGCGGAGCGGCTTCCTAGCGGACTTCGTCCCGTACCTATTCTGCAGGTTAAGGAAAAGGTTTAAGTTTGTAATCGTGAAGGCGGCCTACTTCCAGGAGAAGTCTTCGCCTATCGCCGACTACGAGTCAGGTCGGAAAATGAAATTAATTCCTAATTAAATAACTAGACAGGACGGAAAGGGATCGGGATCTAGGAGGGGAATGGATGCTGGTGACGGTGTCGGTGGACGAGTGGATGAAAGCCTTGAGGAGCGGTCGTGGAACTGCTTATAAGTGTTCGCCTTCGGGCTTCGTGCAGCGAACAATTTCCTCGAAGGGTTTAAGAGGGGGACCGGCGCAGAGATGCGCATACGTGGAGCGGGGGATCCGTTGATGACGCGCCGTTATCGCTGGACTGGCGTTTCAGATCTACAGCCCCTGATAATCAAAAATCGCTGAGGGAGAACGCGCTAATTAATTTTAATTTAAAAACGCGTTCGCGCGGGGCGAAACGTTACAGTACATACATACACATCTCATGTTACAGTAAAATAAATACCTAATATTTGTTAATTCTTTAGTTTTATAACACATATAATTAGCAAGATAGAAATATATTTTAATTATTAACATTTTTTAACACATATTTTAATAAGTACAATTTATTTTCTTAAAATAATGCAATACAATATAATAACATTGATAACAATATAAAGTATATTCGTACTCCGCAAGTTCGTACTCCTATTTAACACGTATTGCATTTTGTAACTTTAAGGACTTCTTGTCGATATCTGATATTTCCATATATCGACATGGAAACAATATCGGTATTTATCGATATATCGCCCAGCCCTACTGCTGAGTGCTGACTATCAAATATTATGCAGAATTCCCCGATGTGAAAAAAGTGTAGCATAAACAAAAAAAAACGCCCGAAAAAGATTTATCCACGCAAATTAAATTTGCAGACTTGCACAATTTTTATAAATTTAGGGTCTTTACAAGAAGTCCTTATTTAAAAGTTGCAAAATGCAATACGTGTTAAATTCGGAGCACGGACTTACGGAGTACGAATATACTTTATATCGTTATCAATGTTATTATATTGTATTGAATTATTTTAAGAAAATAAATTGTTATTAAAATATGTTTAAAAAAATTTGAATAATTAAAGTATATTTCTTGCTAATTATATGTGTTACAAAAGTAAAGCATTAACAAATATTAGGTATTTATTTTACTGTAACATAAGACGTGTATGTATGTACAACTGTACACCACAATCAATGCGTAGTTATAACTTTAGTTTCTGAATAGCCAAATTCAGTTTAGGTGAATAGTGGCAACGCAAAAAATTAGGTTCGAAAATGGTTATACAGCACTCGAATGTTTTAAAGATTACCTAACAGTTAACAGAAACGTCAATTTATATTCGATATTTCGATAAATATCGATATATAGATATTCGATAAATATCGACATTCGATATTTCGATATTCGATATATCGATATTCGATATTTCCATATATCGATATATCGATATGGAAATAATATCGATATATCGCCCAGACCTAGTCGTGGATACTAACAGGCAGGCAGAAGAGCAGGATACAAGCAGTCGAGATGAACTACCTATGGAGAATTAGAGGAGTCACAAAGAAAGATAGAATTAGAAATATACAAATAAGGCAAGATCTAGAAGTGCAGCCATTAATAGAATCTATTGAACAAAGACAGCTTAGTTGGGCACCTACAAAGAATGGAGCACATGCGTCCAGTGAAACAAGTTTGGAAAGCCAAAATACAGAAGAGCCAAAAAAGGAAGACCCAAAAATACCTGGGATAAAATGATTGGAGAAATACTCAAACGACGAGGTTGTATATGAAAGTAAGCACAAACGAAGGCAAGAAACAAAAAAGAGTCGGCAAAGTTTGTTTACCAGCAACAGTGAAATAAGTAAAACTGTAAGAACTCAATATAAACTAAAGTGCAAGCACGTTAATAAATAAAGAATAAAGTTGCTTATGGTCACATATATAGGTATATATTGTAATAATATCCACAAGGGTATTAAACTCAATTAAGAGAATACCTACAATAGTTAAAAATAATCAAGATTTATTTAAATATAAATTGGGAATGTGGATAATTATTATGCAAGTAGAAAGTAAAAGAAAATTTGTAATTGAGTGAAGTATGGCTGTTTGAAAAGCAGATGGATTCAAAAATAATATAATATTTTAAAGTTAAGGTTTGAAGGGAACGACAAATACTTAATTGTATTAAATTATAAAAATAGTAGGCATAAATCAAATATTATGAGATAGAGTGTAAAAAGTAGAAAATGCACTTTGTTTCGATTATTAGAAATAACAAATTTTGAAAAAGTATCTGAAATAATTTGGTGTAATTAAAATATCAAAATAAACCTTAATTTTATTGAGAAATGTTTGGATGATAAAAAGGGTAATATACTAAATTGGGGTGGTGAAGTTAAAAAGGAAATTTAAACCGAGAAGAATAATTAAAGACATAAAACTGAGGAAGGTTACAAGTATATGGTAAAAAACTAATGGCAGTTGGGACTTCTTGTCTATCAGCGAGGCTTTTCCTTGCGGGAAGGGGAAGAGGTTGGTTGACATCAAGAACATTGTTGAAACCAAGTGAAAGGTGGGTGATCTTGAGTAGTAATAGAATTACTAGAAAAGTAAATTAAAACTAAAAAGGTAAATTAGTTATTAAAGAATTACTTACTGTTTTTAATATTGTTGTGTACTAGTAAAACGATATGGTATTTGTCATTTAAATAGCAAATCTGTTTGACATACACTTGACATAGGTTATTTTGACTTATATTGACTGATTTTTCAGGAGCTAGTACAAATAATAATTATTAATATTCTAAACATAAATAGGGCAATTTTAATTTGATAAAATAGAAATATAATTGATAGAGACATTTATATCACTATACCTGAAGGTATTTAACATATTTAAGGATTATTGTGATGGTTATTGAGAAACCAGTTCAATATATAGTATATATATATACCGGGTTACTACTACCCACGGCGGCATTTCGAAACGGCTTGAGATAGAAATATGCAATTGGGTATGTCGATAAGGTTGAAAATACTTGTCAAAATTCAATTGTTTTTAAAAACCATAGCAACTTCTGTTCTGTACTACGCCGTTTTTCCGTAAAATACAAACAAATAGGAATTACGGCATATTTTTAAGCGGCTCTATTTGAAAAAATACTAATTATAGACATGGGGTATGTTAGACAAAAGTTATTTGGAATTGTTCAGAAAGTCATAAAAAGAGAAAATATGTAGGGTGTCCTATTTAAAATAACAAAGCGAAGGTCATTTGCGGTGAAACCGAAAACGACATGCAATTGTTATTATGTTACAATTGTTCACAATCTTCAACCCTATCGACATACCGAATTGCATATTTCTATCTCAAACCGTTTCGAAATGCCGCCGTGGGTAGTAGTTTCATTGTCATCAGGTATCGGTATGCAATGGCTATGACATTTATACTGATGCAAAATGACAGTTTAAATGATATTTTTGAAATACCACCTTGAGTAAAACAGCATATTTGGTGGTTGTCATAGATTCAAGTGGTAATAAAACTGATAAAATCCCAAGGGGATCGTGATCGGTTGAATCTTGAAAAATCATGGCATTTGAATGGATAATAAAAGATGCTGGAAATAGTCCTACATATATTTTGAATTTTTCCCCTTACATCTTACAAAGTGGTTCAAATTGAAAATACGTAATATACAAAAATTAAATATTTGAAAACAGAAAATCGCGTTGATCGTCTACGTTAAAACTTATGCAATGATATGTCCTTTTTAATGAATTACTTAGTATCTTAGCATTTTGTTGGTTTTTAAACACTAGCTCCGGTAGAACATAACTTCTTTCTCACTATATATTTCTCATAATATGAATATATCTTAAATGGGTAAGTACTTTCTATTTTATAGTGTTTCTTTATAATATTACTTAATCTCTTTTATTTATAAAGGTACCTGCATCTCAACCAACTTACTTGGAACTGACACTTCCAATTTCATGCATAATGCCACACCTTCCCACCTGCAGCTCCGTTTACCATTCCTCACCCTTAGCAATGGACTTCACATCTCCACTGACAGCTATGCTAATGGTCCACCACTCTGCAAATGGCTGGTACATCAGTAATTAACTGCAACTTTCTACTGACAGATATGTCAATGGTCTTCTATTCAGCAACCGACTGTATCTCTGAAATGTCCACGAATACAGATCTTCTTCACCATCCACTGATTTAGCTGACTTCAATGCATATATCTTACTCTGTAATGGACCGCACCTCTACCAAACTCAACATCTATTCACTCCTCAACCATCTCCCCAAATTTTAGTTTTAACAATGATCCAACACTCCTCCGTTCACTTCCATTAAAATTCTATTAGTTTAGTACCGTATTTTTATTATTTTTAATCAAATTACAAAATTTTATCTTTACATCTTCAAGATTTTATTCGTTGTTATTATCCCTATTAACTTGCTATTCACAATTTTTATATCTAACACTTCTAGATTGTAACAATTTTAAACTAGTTACATTCTTATATTAGCTTAGATCTTTCAGTTTTACACAATCTATCTTGTAGTTTGCTTTATTTATTTTAAATATTATTTGTGAAATGTAATCCTATAAAAGCCAAACAACACTTATTAATTCATATTGCAATGGGTTGCATATAAGAAGATTAAGTTAATTTATTAATGCAAGATCTAATATATTAAAGAAATTGATTAAAATATTTCACTATTAGGTTTACAAAGATGAATTTAGATACAATAAAAAGATATCAGAATTATTAACATGTATTTTGTAAAATAACGGAATAATTTGAATTCAATTGAACAATGAAAAATAAGAAACAGAAGGTTCTAGAATGATTTTAAAGTTACCTGAAATCTAGTGGGAGCTTAACAGCAAATACTTATTTGAGTATCTTTATTCAATATAGCGTTTGTTACTAAATCTATATATTGCACTGGATACGTGTGTATGATTTTATATTTACTTTTGCTTCACATTCCAATACCTATTAATAATTATACCAAGGCTCAAATATGATATTATTATTATTATATGCTTATTTAATTCAACTGTCGAAACTTTAACTTTATTATCAATCAATCGAATTATATTTCAAACTGCATGAGTACTCTTTGCTCAGGGTATGGTTCGCCAAAATCTAGTTAGTTGTTTGTTGCTATTTTATTTTTATTTGAACTGCAATTACTGAATGCCACTTGCTGTCAACTATTATTTCCAAACAGTGTTTAATGACACTTTTCAATCAATATGACATAAATAAAATTTTTTACAACGGTTTTGACTGTATGATATTACGATAAGTCTTCAATTATATCTTAATAAACTTTTCTAATTATTTCTTATTTCAGAATTACCTCAAAACAGTTTAGTGTTCACCCACCTGGATTTCTTACTTTGCAGACCAACTCAGAATCACCTTGGTATGATCCTGTCCTGCTACCTGTAACCCTTCACTCATTTGCTACGACACACTGGTCACTATCCAACTGCCTCCTTATCCGCAACACCTCAAGATACTGGCTGTCACCTATTCCTTCTCTAGCCCTGCACAACTGTCACTCCTGCAATCTCCTTCTGTCCAGCTCCTCACGGGTAACTCTATTTCCTCATGTAATTGTAAATTGACTGCATACTGCCTTAGGTCCATCCATCTCCATCCACGTCATCAACCGTCAGCACAATATAACACCTTCAAGATCTCCCCTTGTCAATACAGTCCAACTGGTCTCCTCCAACTGGTTCCAATCCAATGAGTTCCCGCTTCATCAGGATACGTCCACGAAAAACTCCAACCAATAATAATAATTCGCCAATTAATGTAACTCCTTATTCCTTGTATTGTAAACTCCGTCAATTATATCCAATTCTTATTCTTCTTGCTTCTTTTACTTGTTAATATTGTAGTCATACCATATCATACATTTATTTAATTAAATTTTATTTTCTTCTCATATGTTTCACTTGCTTTTACTTTGTACATCTTTATTAGTAACCCTTTTATATTAATAGCATTTAAAATAGAATAAATAGGGTCAAATTTCAAATTTATTTTCACCAAACCCAAATTTACACGTTGTTTTTTAAAATTGTTATTTTTAATTATTATCCAATTTTTATTGCTATCCTAGACTACCATTATTCCTGCCTGCTACATGTTATAAATAAATTTGAATGGTGCTCACTTTATAAATTGTTACAAATAGAATTTTATTCTGTCATATGCAACATCCAACTTTGCATTTATTGTTAATTCTTGTTACCATCATCAAGTAGTACTCATTATGTAATAACTTTCTTTTTAAATGTACTTTGAATCTTTGAGTTTCAATTATTATTCAATTAAATAAGCAATCATTAACTCAATTTTCCACATCTTATCATTTCAGTATAATTACTGTATTAAACTTTTTATTTTAGATTCATGTAAATAAATAACCGTATTTAATGTAATACATGGCCTCTACAAGCCATAATTTGAGAACGACTTTACCGATTTTATTCATCTTTTTTTAAGTTTTCTAATACTGTGTAGAAGGTTCTTACGGAAAGAAAAATTAAGAAAATCTAAAAGGTAAGCCGGAAAATTGGAAAATATCGAAAGTGTGTTGTTTATATTTGCAGTCACACCTGTGCTTAATGGTTTGAAGGGTTTCCCTATAATGTCATAATCCGCATCAGGTAACCGAAGGCGGAAGAGATAAGACACTAATAGCAATTTATCTAATTCTCAAATGCTTTACATAAGTCGTCGCAGGCAGTCAGTCAGACATTCAAATTTGGTTTGTGCACAAGTAATTGTGGAAACAATTCCGTGTCGTTTTAGTGTCCGTTACAATGCCAAAGGCACGACGAGTTAACATAGGTCGTCGAAGACAGTCAGCTGCGCAGGTATTTACTTTACGTGCCAACTTCAATGATGACCAGCGCGCTACGGATAATGAAAATAGTTGTAGCTATTAGCATGTTTTTAAAATGAGAGAAATCGAAAATTCGAATATCGGAAAAACGTTTGCTGAACCCGCTAATAGCAGGTACCTCAATGTTTGAGCAGGACAACGGGTTCGTTACCCCTTAGAGGGTAAAATGGGGTAAATAAGCCTAAAAATCGATATGGGTGTCGCTATTGAGGTTTTTTGGGGCGTTGATTGAGACAACGGCATTTATTTTTAAGTCAAAGACGATGGACATGACATAAAATTAAAACTTTATAGTGGTTAAACGGGGTTTCAGAGACAAATTATTTTCGGACAGAACAACGTTTGTCGGGAGGGAACGGGACGGGACGGGAAGGGAAGGAACGGGACGGGACTGGACGAGACGGGAAGGGACGGGAAGGGACAGGAAGGGACGGGGCGGGACGGGACGAGACTGAATTTAACGGGAAGGGATGGGATGTGATGGTAGGGGAGGAGACGAGAAGGGACGGGACGGGACAGGACGGTACGGGACGGGACGGAAACGGGGACGGGGATGGGATGGGATAAGATGAAATGGGATGACAGAAAATAAATTAGTCATTATTTAATACACAAATAACGAACCTCGCGCGTACGAAGTCGCGGGTTACAGCTAGAAAATGGCATTCATTTTTAAGTCCAAGACGATGGACGTGATATAAAATTAAAACTCTATAGTGGTCAAACTGGGTTTCAGAGACAAATTATTTTTGGACAGAATTACGTTTGCCAGGCCAGCTAGTGTGATAATAAAATATAGAGGGTTATACTGTGTTATACACTAAGGAGATATGAATTATTATGTACACAATAGAAATTTTTGAGAGAAAATCATGTAATAATTTTTATAAAAACTGAAGTTTTAGAAATATGCCCTTTTCTAATGCAACGAGAAAAGAATAAGTAAAAATTTTAAAACTTGAAGAATGTAAAGAAGATATGAAGAAGGCGTGTATGGTAGGAAGAACATAATTTAAAATACTACGGGCTACTGAAATAATTTCTGGCATTGAATGTTGATTTTGGTTTATTGTCGAATAATTACATCTTGTGAATTGGATAGCGGCAGCTGTATTTATTGGGAATAGGACACGGCAGGATTTTGGAGTAAGAGTCTTGGGAATTGAAAGTGGTTTTTCATCTGATGGAGTTGAACTTGGCTGCACTTTTGTTGGAGTGACGTTTTGAGATTGACACTAGTTGAGGTGACGTCCTGTGGTTTCTGACAGATTGGGATTCGTATGATTTGAATTGTCAACATCTTGTTTGTCTTCACTGCTGGAGGATTCTGTTGAGGTTCGTGTTGCTGAATTGTATGCTGTTGGAAGGAGGCATTTCCGAAGCTGTTTGCAGTTCTTGACAGTAGGCTGAACTTGTACTGGGGTTACTCGGTAGTTGGTATACATTTGGATCTCAGAAAAGGCGGATTAAGTTCCTTGGGCGAACTGCAGTCACAGGTATTTATTGAGCAAACTAAAGTAAACAGTAAATGAGTGAAGTGTGGTAATTAATAAAAGGACTACATACTATTTTAAGTTTATTGAATGACAGGTGTTGTAACAAGGAGGTATTTGCAATTGATATTCCATGTACATGATTTGAAGTGACACTGACGTTCATTGAGGTTGGCAAAAAATTTTGACATACGTTTTCATTAAACAAATGATATATCAGAAATAATAAACAGTCTTGATATTGCGTGAACCGACTTGTTTTGGGAGTAATTATGTTCTACTGAGCTAGTAAGATTGAATAACTAAATATTACCGATTCATAGGTAATAAGAAGTAATTGAATTCATCTTAATTGACATTTTTTTAAAAACTAAAATAGAATTCGTCCAGTCAAAAAGCAAATTTTCATTCCTTGTCGTTCTACATTCTTGATCAGCCTTTGGTTCCTGAAATACGTTGCGTTGTCTGCGATAATTCTTTGCGGTATTCCAATATTGTCCCGAAAAGTTACTATCGATCTTATTACATGTTCAGTGTTTATTTATTTATTTACTTATTTAGTATTTAACAATCAAAAAGACCAATTACAGTTACCTTACAGATTATATTTAAGCTAAAAAACACCGCAAAATAACAACTAACTTAAAAAATCTGGTGTGATACACGCACACAACTTTATTTTACAGTGATAATTAGCCAAAAATTTGATTTTAAATTTTTCAGCATTTGTCAAAAATTTTCAAATTACAAATTCTGCAAAACGGTACAAAATAGAGCGTTAGGTGAAGAGACAAATTTTCTTTAGAATCCTAAGCTAAATTCAAAAATATAATAATATATCGGGTGTTCTATTTAAAATAGGAGTTAATAAAAAAAATTAAAAAGAAACAAAAGAAACCCATTTTAGAATTATTCAACTGGAAAATCACCTATCTCACATCAATAGGTATACATTCAAAATGTAATAAAAATGTAAAGTTTGATAAAAATCGTTAAAGCCGTTTTTGAAAAAATCGAAAAAACTGAAAAATCACAAGAGTAAATACCTACTTTCGGTTATGAGATTTTCTTCAAAAGCTTTCTGTCGGATTTACATAGTACACAAAACTTATATATGCAGTTTCAACATTATACCTCTTTTCGTATTTGAGATATTCTGTTCACAGATACACAGACACACACACAGGCAGACAACGAAAAAAAATGTTTTTTGGGTTCAGGGGACTCTAAAACGTGAAGATCTGTTGAAAACTCAATTTAGAATTTGGGGTGAATCCAATACTTCCTTTATTGTAAAAGGGAGTAAAAATAAAGGGAGTTTAAGCGAAGTAGCGAAATTAAATCAAACTGAGACAAAGATTTTCAAATCTTAAAAATGCATTTTGAAAAACATCTGTATTCGGATTTTTATTACTATAGAGATTGTAATATTTTGCAAAACACATGAGTAGAGAGTTAGCCGCAGAGTTGGTGTTACAAAATGTTAAACTAAACAGATCATTGCTTTGTTACAGTATCAAACGGTTTTAAAGACACTCAAGGGTGCGGGCGTGCCACTTGCTTTATCATGTCCGGGAAACGTTAACACTTACCCTGGAAATCTCACAAAGCAGGCTAAATGACACGGCTTGATACGCTCAAGAAGATGGGCTTGGTCCAAGAAACGGTACACCATAGGGCAAGCGTGACGGTATATACAGTGTGTCCAAGATAAGGAGGGCCAGTATGGGGATCTCGGTAATGGTAAGAGATACAAATTTGGTTAAATGGGAAGAAAGTTGCGCAATTAAAGGACTAAAAAAATGACGTCTAGAAATCCTTGATACGATTTTTCGTTTTTGAATTATCTCAAAAAAACCGAATTTTTGGATTTTCTTTTTTATTTTTGTCTGGCGTTAGTATTAAAGTTAGAGCGAAACTGATTAAAGTTCTTTATAGCAACTTTTAGTGGACTTAATGATTACGTTATCAATTTTTTTATCCGACGTTTCGTCTTCGAGAAACCATCATCAACTTCATTTTTTTAAATACGGTCCTGGTTTTTTGATGCCAAATTTGCAAAGCCCTTGTTACTCTGAATTCAACAATGTGCCACATATTATGGTTTAATTACGTTTCGAGCTTTTTTCTGATCATCATCAGAAAATTTTTTAGATACGGACCTGCATTTCTCATAATTTTGTAAAAATAAGTTCATACAGTAAGTTAGGCCTTTTTACATGCCGTTAAAATATTAAAATGCACATCATAATGTCATAATTCTGATACATTAATTTAATAAGCAACCAATAACTATTAACAATAAACAACAAATAAATGAACAAAAGATAGGCAGAAAGAATGAGAAAACGAGCATCGAAACAATGTAATAGGTATTTAACGTTTTGAAATAGAAGAAGAACTTAGAAGACTGGTTCTTGAAGCCTTTCAAAGTATAACGCCAGTATTGCTGAATAATGTTTTAGATTCTACAGGTAAATGTTATTTATGCATAGAGAATGATGGCAACCTTTTTGAATACCTTCTGTAAATTTAATACCTATTAAATGGTTTCGGTGTTCGTTTTGTTATTCTTTCTGTCTATCTTTTGTTCATTTATTTGTTGTTTATTGTTAATAGTTATTGGTTGCTTATTAAATTAATGTATCAGAATTATGACATTATGATGTGCATTTTAATATTTTAACGGCATGTAAAAAGGTCTAACTTACTGTATGAACTTATTTTTACAAAATTATGAGAAATGCAGGTCCGTATCTAAAAAAATTTCTGATGATGATCAGAAAAAAGCTCGAAACGTAATTAAACCATAATATGTGGCACATTGTTGAATTCAGAGTAACAAGGGCTTTGCAAATTTGGCATCAAAAAACCAGGACCGTATTTAAAAAAATGAAGTTGATGATGGTTTCTCGAAGACGAAACGTCGGATAAAAAAATTGATAACGTAATCATTAAGTCCACTAAAAGTTGCTATAAAGAACTTTAATCAGTTTCGCTCTAACTTTAATATTAACGCCAGAAAAAAATAAAAAAGAAAATCCAAAAATTCGGTTTTTTTTGAGATAATTCAAAAACGAAAAATCGTATCAAGGATTTCTAGACGTCATTTTGTTAGTCCTTTAATTGCGCAACTTTCTTCCCATTTAACCAAATTTGTATCTCTTACCATTACCGAGATCCCCATACTGGCCCTCCTTATCTTGGACACACTGTATAGGGTGTTGCAAAATAAATGGGCGCCACGAGATTAAGACTTAAAACCCACGCTTGACAAAACCTAGAAAGCCAAACGGGGTAGACTACGTGGGTACAGCGTCACCACTCCCGACACTGCAGAGACAAGCGCCCTAACTTACCTATGACGCTTGAGAACTCTTTCCAGGCTCTACCGTACATAAATATGACACAGAGTATAACTCAACCTGAAAATAAGCATGCCCAAGCACGTGGGGAAATCATAAGGCAACGTTCAGTAAACCGGTCTATTGGTCTAAGCACATGGTCAAATAGGTGCAACACAATAAAATCATATCACAATAAAGGGGCTAAATTTATAAACCCAGCTTAAGACCCTTTATCTCTAATCGACTAACCTACAAGCGGGATAACAAAAGTTAGCGCACAGCTAAGTTAATTGATATTTACTGGCGGCCCCACTACGGGTGGATGTTGTTCAGCAAATATGCACATAGATTATTAGCAAACAGATAAGTTAATTGGTATTTACAAACTACACAACCACACTACCTTATTGGTTGGTTTTGCCTGGCGTGCGTCGTGACTCTCCGGGAGCTAGCCACTGAAGCGAACGGACTTCAGCCATAAATGTGAGTGTTGTACGGTCCAAATATTACCCTAATTGGCAGGGACTGTGAAATCTTTACAGAAAACAAACGATAAACTGTCAAGACCTAAATATTTGCCCGTTCTGCAGACTGAATCCCAACGTATCGGACAGGTGGCCCATACGGCGTTCGGACACTTGCAAAACGGCGGTCATTCAAGAAACTGCACACGCACAGTACAGTCCAAACAAACACCACTTAACACCGAGACGGCCAGTGACGAACTCTCTCACAACAAGCCAACGTCGTTCCTGCCAGACGAGCTCTGTTGTCTCACCATCTGCAGCCAATCCCGAAGCAAACAACAACAAACGGTCTTGCTAGCCCCGACGTGCGATCCAGCTTAAGACGGAAGACTGCGATGGAACGAAATTATTTAGAAAAATCTCTGCGCTTCAAATTTGATCAAACAAACACGCTTCGAAGTGACGAAACAATCTAAGTGCAAACAAGACGGTTTGAGGTCAGAGCAGCTCAGCGAAACTTCTCGAAAAAGCTGCGTGCCAAATCTTAAAATTCCAAATAAGCCAGAAAAAGTAATTAAAAACGAGGTTACCCAAAACGAGTGCCTTAAAGAAAATTGTGAACAGCTAGCGGCCTGCATACAATTTGATGAACTATTGGGCGTAAAAATACGACCGTAAAACTGTATACAAGCGAAATTGTAATCTGTGAACAAAAAATACTCCAAAAGATATCACACTCATCGAATTTAAAAATGTCCTGACAGCTTCTTGTTGAGTGAACGAGAATACGTATACCAAGTAGATTCAGGAGTTCGGCAAAATCAATATTATTATTGACCAGCTTGTGTAGTGTGAATAGATGTCATAGTGCAGCGTGAAGCACACACCAGAGGTCATAGTAAATGTAGTACAAACACACACACACACAGACAGACCAATCAAAAATATATGTTTTTTGGGTTCAGGGGACTCTGAAACTTGAAGATCTGTTGAAAACTCAATTTCGAATTTTTGGGGTGAATCCAATACCTCCTTTATTGTAAAAGGAAGTAAAAATAAAGTGTGGTCACACGACTTCCTATTACTGCTTGTAAGCTTTTCAAAAACTATACTAACAAAAAATGGATTTGACAAAAGTTATAGATAATTACGCAATATATGTTTGGGAGAAAGTTTTTGTAAAACTTTCATTTTGCGATTTTTCCAAAAACAGAATTTCTTATAAACTTTTTAAACAAAAGTTGTATATAATTACTCAATATATCATCTTATTTTATGAAATTTAATTTTTATCAAGGAATTATAAAATTTTCCGGAAAAACAGAAAAACATAAGAGTAAAGTACCACTTGCGGTTACCCGATTTTAAGCAAAAATGACTGGGGTATCCAAATCTATATTAAAAACAAATATATAAATTTTGAGGCCGATCAATTAAACAATCTGGGTTGTATAGAGGAGACAGATATACTGACAGACTCACAAATTGTCATGATCATAAGCTAACAGACATACATCATTTTGAAAATCACTTTTTCTGAACGAAAAGACACAAATACGGATATTTCAGCAAAAATCTCGTGATTACTATGAAAAATCATGATTACTATATTTTAGGAATTAAAAAAAAAGTAACAATGAAGTATACCTTTAAGGTATTTTGTGTATCTTTATGACCATTCAATACGTGACTGAAAAGCATTTTGGCTTAATTGTAACTACAGTTATTTATGTATCAAGTACATAATGTTGGACTTTATTGAAATAGTCTATTTTATGCAGAGGCAGCGTAGCGTAGCGATAAAGAGGACGACTCAAATAAGGTCTGATTATGTACAAGCTGCATGCAACGCTTTATGTTCGAATGCAGTGCAAACGATTTTCTTTTATCTACAATTTTATTTGTAGCATTATACACATTAGAAAATTCAAGTTGCTATTGAAACATTTGATAGTTTTGAAGTGTGCTTCTAGGTTAATTGCGTTTTCAATGTCAAGAGTAACTACCTATTACCGGGAGGTATTAAAGATGAATTCCTTAATTGTAAAGTTTTCAGTTAATACGAACAATATTCTTTCCTGATTTGAATAAAATTACATTTATTTTGATAATAACTGTTGGACTAAAGTGGTACTTTATGGACACTAAATAATACTATAATAAAGTGTTTATGGAACAGTCGAACATAAAGCTTAGTTATGTTAAAACACTCAAAAATGTGTTGGCCCCCTCATAATTATAGTAGTTCCTGCGCCGCTGGTTATAATAATAATAATAATTCGTGGCTCATAATATTCAGTAATTTTCGCAATTATATTTAATAATGGATAAACTTGCCAATTTCAGCAACTTATCAATTTAAGTGTAAAAACCATACATGGATTCGTTGTTTTAAGGCAATTAAAATAACTCATTAAAACCCTTTAATGAAGCTCTTATTAAGTTTTATATAATCGCCAATAAATCAAATTTTCCATGATTTACCATTAATTAAAAAAATTATGCAATAACGTCTTAATTATTTTACTTTTGTTGCTAAATATTTACTTTCACACAGTGGTTCACATCTTTGCTGCATTTTAGCAACATTCTTTAAATATAATATATTGTAGACTCTTTGCCTCTTTATCAGTGACGATAAAGTATTTACACCGTTAATAGCTCGTAAGAAAGCGAGTAGCTAAAGTCCCTTTTTTTTTGCACGCGTGGGAAAGTTTAAATCTCACAAGTGCAAAAAGAAGCTCTAGATACGAATTTGATACCGTCGAAACCGTTATTATTGGCACAAAACAGACCCTCAAGAGGTCAAAATAAGACCACAAGCTTGGGAGCCAGTTCAGTTACACACATAAACAACTTTAACGCCATAAAAACGACTCAATCGAGAACTTAACCGGATGCGTAGTCCCAACTCTCAACCCCGTTACGATGGACGGTAACATAAAATTGCTCCGGCTTGGGAACGCTCAGGGCAAGGGCAGGTTTTTTACGACATTTGAATTAGGGCTCCAATTCCATTAAACGAAATAGAAGATGTTAAAAATATTGATGCGCCACCACATTCGGGCCAAATCGAGAGAACAACAGCAACACAGGTGAACGAACTCTGAATATGGATTCATTTTTCTATTTCTACCTTGGCACAGCTTGAGGCGGCGGCTGGCGGCTACAACAGCTAAATCGAACCTACCTTTACCTGTATATCAAAACAAAACACAAAAATGCATGCAAACACCAATGAAAAACGTAAATAATTAACAATAAAGTAATAAAGTATGTAAATAACAATGAACATGGAAATGTTTACTGGTTACAGTTAAAAATTAGTAAGAAAAAAGAGTTAGTTAAGTTAAATTGCGACGTATAAACTGAACACAGCGGTAAAATTACAATCAAACAGTAAGGCTACATTCCAAACAGTATTTTCTTTAAATACTTCACAAAAGGACTACATTACATGATCAAAAATGAACAACAATTACTCCAATAGTGGTACAACAACGTTTACCTGAACTTAAAGTGCAAAACAACATGTGGACAATAAAACTTGACGGTATTGTTCAACAGCTTACGATTTAAATAAATAATGGCCCGACGGCCAAGACAACACTTTATTATAAATTTCTATGAGTTACAAACACTGTTAAATCAACAAATACCTTGATTGCAGAAATCCAGACGTTACGTATTGATGTCAATTGGTACCTTTAAGAGTCCGGTAAATGATCCGCCGTAGCGATAATTAAGGGTCTCGCAACCCTACGGTAAGAACTTTTAACCACACTAACTTGATTGCTTCACTACCCCCGACAGCTAGTACGCACATCTCGACGAAACACCAAACAGTCCTATAGGCACAGAAGCCGACAACAGGCACACAGTTATTTACAACGAAAAACTTCAAAGCGCGTCCCTGCATTCCCACGGAAAACTTCACAACGCTCCCCCAACAGTGCTCGAGCTGTGGGGGACGCAAATTCGAATAACTTGTTGGCTACACCAGGCCGGGAGCGAAAGTGTCTTCTTTAAAGCTACGATGCTAAAACCACATGTAAGTCATGCAATCGCCTTACTGGAACCAGGAACTCATTAAAAATGCGATAAGGTCTATGGCGACACTCAGACGGCAGGTAGAATAAATCCCCATTTAGAACAAACGTACGGAGAATTGAATTAGAAGTCCTAAAATAAACTGCGGACCGTTAGTGTTTCAACGGGTGGAAGAAAGTATGGGGCAGATTAAAGGTTTGATTACATAACTAAACTACGAATTTGGCTTGAAGTATGCGGAAAAATACAGAAACGTACTAGTTTCGAAGATTGTCCTTACAAGTTGTATACATAATTTTTTCGACTACCACATATTTATGCTAAAAGAGATTGCAAAACATCAATGTCATTGCAAATTTAAAAATCATGTTAGGCATGCTTTCATTTATTTAAATTGAAAAGTCACCACATTTAATAAACGGTTTTGACAGAAGCGTGCAATAAAGTGACTGATGGGTGCAATAACATTTTTAGTCAAAAAAAGTTGGAAAATGAACTATTTCCAACTTTTAAACTTTCCAACCGGTCGAAAAAGTGGTTGCCTTGGCAGCGGTTGGAAAGTAATCAATTACCGACCGCTGTCTAGGTAGGGACTCTGGAAATCTCGTTCGTCCATTCATGCGCGTCAAAACCTGTCGAATCATAATATAATAATTATTTTTCCAATTATTGTTTAGAATAAAGTGGTTGTAAATAAAATAGTATACATACCACGGTGAAAAGTTTCATTCCTGTCTCGAGATAAAGTTGCCCTCGACGCTTCGCATCTTGGTTAACTACTTAATCTCTCGACAGTAATAAAACACTTTCCACCTCGGTATGTAATATACTATTATTGCACAGTATGCAATAACAACATGCTTTTGATGTATGGAAAGTGTCAAATAATAGCATCCTTTAGGAAATTGTAGTCGAAAAATAAATTTTATTGTTGTAATCATTGTTTGCTGTGATATCTCTGTGTATATAAAAAATACTTATCGTTACTTTCTAATTGCAGGAAAACACTGATAACACGCAACAGTTCGAACTCATATCATGTTTGCAATTCATGGTGACTAGAAAGCAATGACATCTGCAGGCATCTCTCGAGAAAAATTATCATACAATTTAGAGCTACCAGATAATATAAGTACAATAAGTAAAGATAGTAATTTGTAGCGACTTTAAGAACAGGCATGCATGATTTTTAGAGGTTCTACTAATTAACTTGTTACTTAATTTCTAAGATTAATTAAATAGCTGTATGACCAAATTCGTAATTTCAAGGATTAAGAACGTAGTGTTTATTTAGTACAGTGGTAACCTAAAGTAAATATGTATTTGAGAATTTGCATTTAAGGAGGTGATAATAAATTTACGTTATCATCAATTAAGTAAACAAGATTCAATTATAAATGAACAGATTAAGTGCCCTTAACCTTGTAGCAGGAGGTGGGGAAAGTATTTTTATATTCACTCGTTGGTTTTTATTCCCATAGCAGCTCCTTCCTCTGTTCCTGCTGTTGCTTAGCTCTCTGCACTGTTAAGAAGTACATGTTTTACTAAAATGGCCAACAAACTTAAGCCGGAGATCAAATACACAAAAGTAAGTATGATATTGGAATAGCAAATATTATATTATAAATTTAAATTTAATAAAGTGATGGTTGTGTTCTGAATGTAACTAATTAAGCAATGAGAAAATAATTTTTAAATATAGTTGAAGTACATACAATGTTTGTTTGAAAGTGAAAATTAAGGTTTCTTTTCAAGAAATCTTCTTGTTATCAAATAAAAATAAGAAATGTTTAGTTACATATAAAAGACTCTGCAAGGGTAAAAATAGAATAGATTAGTTTGTGTCTCAATGAAATTATTTTTTTAAACTAAATGGATTTTGGAGAGTTAACTTTAATTTTTGGATAGCCATATGTAGGCTGTATCTGTAGATTTAGAAACAAATAGGACAATTTTTTTACAGTTTCATTATTTGGAAAATGTATTAGAAATAATTTCGTGGAACTTGTTGGAAAGTTGTACTGTTACTAACTGCAACAAAAAAAACTAACGTAGAATGGATATTTTATTATGGGTTCCTAACAACTTCACAATTCCTAAATATATTGATAAATGTTTATGAAAGGAGAGTTACATTTTACACTGTAATTTACTATAATTATAAATACTTTAATTTTGCAGCAACTGTTTTTGAAATCATTTGCATTTTAATGCAGACAATTTATTTTTTTCATATTTTCACAGAAACTTCACACATCATTTTTCTGTTATTATTTAATAATATTCATATCATATATCTTAATTTAGAGCTTAACAATCTAATATCAGAGAAATTAATTGCATAATTGTGAGAACAAAAAAAAATCAAGCTGTAGAAAAGTATAAATATGTATATTCTCATTTGTTTCGCTACAGGGTGGTTGGTTTTTCATTCTACAAACTGCAGCTTTTCTAGTCTTGCGAATATTACGAAACCACAGAAGAAAAAGTTGTTTGATATGATGTATGATGACATCTCCGAAGATGAAAAGTAGTAAAGTTTTAAAAACCTACAATTTTTGCATGGCGAGATTTAACTTTCATTTTTTAAATGCAATTATATTTGAAAAATAGGGATTAAGGCACCGATTTAGTAGCCCATTTGTAAAAGAAATCATGAAGCAAAGAAAATACATTTCATCTGTCCTGTGTGAATGCTAAAACTTCAGCAGAAATGTGTATTGTATTTTGTTTGTTACGTTGTATTTTTTACAAATCATAGGCTAAGTTCTAAATATGTGCCGTAATTCCTACTTTTTAAGTGTAAATTACTGGAAAAGGAGATGTATTATCACATTGTTGTGTAGAGAATTTTATTAGTCTTCAGAAAATGCAAAAATATATGGGCATTGCAATTAAAAAATAGAAGTTGAATATCGCTATGTAAAAATAGTAGGCTGTAGAAGTTTCGCTGCTACTCATCTTGGGAGAGGTCATCATACCAAACAACTTTCTGCTGAATTATTGCTTCTTTAGGTGAAGATCAATTAATTTTAAAATAAATTGAAGAGCTTTTACAAAATTATTGTAGCTACTTTGTGTTATCATAATCTGTACATTTAAGATCTTCAAATTCCAGAGTTCGCCCAAAACGCCTAAAACGATTTAAACCTAACGAACTTCCAGCGCGCTTTAATGTTAATATTTAAATCTAAGATAAACTCAATTTAATTTCTACTAGTTAATTTAATCAAATTTTCTTTTAAGTTAAACCCTGTATGTCCATTAGCATTTAGTGGTTAGTAACTGCTACTTGTATTACTTATGATATAAACATACGAAATACTTATTGTTCCTTGCTTATAAGAACAGATTGTATAATAAAGGAGTTAAATTAAAAAAATTTAAAAAATCCAGAGTACCTGCAAATAAACTTTTTAGATATAAAACAACTGTTGACGATTGGAAAAAGTAAGTGAAACTTATATAAAACCTGTGTTGCTTAAGGTGGCATTACACGGCGTGTGGAGCGACGCGCTTGGCGTGTGACTTGGCACGCCACGTGCCGTGAGAACGGGCCGGCGCGACGAAGTTGAGGTAGCGTGCTGGTTCACGTCGATTGGCGGTAAATTTCGAATACTTCAAAGAAAACGCGCCGCGCGCGAAATGGAATGACTAGGGTACGCACGGCGGGTGATCTTCGGCTGTCAAATTTTAAAATTCAGTAGTCATTTACCTTTTAAAGTGGCAACATGTCGTGTCCAAAAGATGTAATATCTGAATTTTTAACGTTATACGAACAAGAATCAGTAATTTCGAACCCCAAGCTTGAAGGTCACAAAAATAGAAATGCTGTACATGATTCCTGGATGCGAATTCAACGCAACTTTAATATTACATGCACATTCAGCGATTTAAAAAAAACGAAACAGTAATGGATACTTTCCGAAAAAACATTAATGAGAAATAGAAAAACTACTTTCAAGTGCGTAATTATGGAACTTACTTGGACCGACTTTTGTTGTGCGACCCCATCCAAAACCGTTTTTTTTTGTAACAAATCATCACTGTTTACAAAATATAATAAGCTGCTGCGCAACTGAGCATCCGTTCTCGATGCCTGGACATTATCAAATGCGAAAAAGAAATCCAGCGCGCGGCCCGAACCACGTCAAGTCGGCGTGAAATTTGTCATTGTATAGACCGTGAGATCGCGATCGACCCAGGCACGCAGCGGCGCGTCACTGTGCACATCACACGCCAGGCGCGTCGCTCCACACGCCGTGTAATGCCGCCTTGACGGGAACCAACACACCGCCTCAAGTTCGTCGCGCCGGCCCGTTCTCACGGCGCGACGCGTGGCGCGCCAAGTCACACGCCAAGCGCGTCACCCCGTACACCGTGTAATGCAAGCTTTAACTGAACTAAAACTAACAAAAACATTTGTAAATATTCAGAAGGGGCAGAAGGATTTATGACGAAGAAGGCTTAGCAAAGTTAATATAAAGTACAAGCAATTTTATTTTAAAGTATATACAGTGAGAGTTTTTTATGCCAAACGTATTAAATTTACACACAATGTGAAAAGATTAAGTTTTTCAAATCAACCACTAACAATTGGTTGCTAAGTGGCAGTTTAGAATTCAATAATATTAAATAAGATTTGCTCCATGTGGGTCTAAGATATCTCGGCGCCGCCATCTCGGCGCGGGGCCAGCTCGGCGCCGCCATCTCGGCGCCGAATTCAAATTCGCAAACTACAGTAACTACGTAAGAAAATTATTATAAACAAATAATAAATAAAGTGATCGCCAAAAAGCTGGCATCAAATGAAAAAAAAGTATTTAGATTTTCTTGGAAAATCAAACACTAACGACCAGAGGTAGTTGCAAAGTGATTACAAATGGGCCAAACAAAAGTTGTCAAGTGACTTCCGTTATCCATAAATATTACATTTTTGAAAAATAATTACGAAACATGTATTTAATAGTCAAGGTAGAGACACATTTTACGAAAAAAAAGTTTTCTGGCCTTGAGATTGTTCAGTCAGCTAAAAGTAACACACTAAAAATATCATGGAAATCTTGCTTAATTTCCGAAAAATAGCACTTTTTGCATTTACACAATTTCGAAAAACGCCATTTTCTAACTAAGTAAAGTGCCTTTTATGTGACAAATATTTTTTTAATGTTCATTTCCCAAATCAAAGAATTTTATTTTTAACAAAGTTTTTTTATTATGAAATAAAAAACTTTGTAAAAAATATTTGTTTTTCCATAGCAGTCTTTGTTAAAAGTAAAATTCTTTGATATGGGACCTAAACATATAAGAAAATGGGAGAGATCAAAGTTGGCCGAAGATTTTGAAATTTGGTATAGGAGCCTAGATGTTGATTCTAAACAACTTTTCTTAATAACTTTTTGTCGTATTTGATAAATAAAAGGCACGCTACTCTACAGTAATAGTAGTTTGCATACCAAGGCTCTGAAGTTTAACTTTGGCAAATAAGCCACATGAGGCATAAAAAGGAACTTCAGTGCCAAGGTGTACACTATGTTTTATTTGAAATCGAGTAATTGTGAAAGTACAACATTTTAACAAACTTTTGTAGGTTATGTTGACGTCGGTTGACGTTTATCTGTCGCCTCGCCACCTACAAAAAGTCGTAAAACAATGGATTACTTTAATGCCGATTCCTCGTATTTTAATGACGATTTCGAGGTACTTTAATGCCGATTTCAAATAAAATAGGTTTTTTTAAACTTCCAAGGCATACTTGCTTTTTCAAAACTGAAATGCTGTTAGAAATTCGCCTTTAACCAAGCAGGGCTGAACCCCAAAAAATTAAAATTTAAATCGAGAATTTTTTACCTTTTATAAGAGTCGTTTCACCTATCCGCGGACACACTATATACAGGGTGTTCGGAAAATACGTGTACAACGAAAAAGGGATTTAGAAAATATTTTTTGTGGCTAAACCGTTCACCCAACTAGAATATTGTAAGAGAGGAAATAGCTTATAAATTCAAGTAACTATTTATTTAGAAAAAAAAATGTAGTGATTATACAGGGGGTTGAAACGTTTAAAAAAGTTAATCATTTTAAATCATCATATTTTGGGCAAAGGAACTTGTGGTCTTCCGTTGTACACGTATTTTCCGAACAACCTGTATACAAGGTGATTTTTAAGTTTCAAATTAAGAACTAAAATTACTTAACAAAAATTAAACTAAACTTAATCTAACTTAAATGACATGTTCAAAATTATCAGCATTCGCTTCTACACACACGTTCCGCGTATCAGAGCGATGCGGCAGCGGCATTTTGACGACGCTCCCAGTAAATAATAAGCATATTCACTCCTTCATTATTTTCATAAACATAAGCCATTATTGTAGCAATAACATTAAGAAAATTACAATGGGAAACTAGTTGAGAGGTCATTGCTTGACAACAGAGATAAACAAAAATAAAATTGTCCAGCCGCCATTGAGCCAAAGTTTAGTTTTTAATTTGAAACTATAACACCCTGTACCTCCTTTAGTTTTGATATTTCGGAAAAGTGGCAAATGAGAAAGAAAGCTTATTTTTTTAGCTTTATATCCTGGTAAAAGGAAAGAATCAACTTAAAAATCACCCTGTATATACAGTGTCCCCGGATAGGTGAAACGACTCTTTTAAAGGTAAAAAATTCTCGATTTAAATTTTCATTTTTTGGGGTTCAGCCCTGCTTGTTTAAAGGCGAATTTCTAACAGCATTTCAGTTTTGAAAAATCAAGTATGCCTTAGAAGTTTTCAAAAAACATATTTTACTGTAGAGTAGCGTGCATTTTATGTAGCAAATACGACGAAAGGTTATTAAGAAAAGTTGTTTAGAATCATCTAGGCTGCTATACCAAATTTCAAAATCCTCGGCCAACTTTGATCTCTTACATTTTCTTTTATGTTTAGGTCCCATATTAAAGAATTTTACTTTTAACAAAGACTGCTATGGAAAAACAAATATTTTTTACAAAGTTTTTTATTTCATAATAAAAAAACTTTGTTAAAAATAAAATTCTTTGATTTGGGAAATAAACATTAAAAAAATATTTGTCACATAAAAGGCACTTTACTTAGTTAGAAAATGGCGTTTTTCGAAATTGTGTAAATGCAAAAAGTGCTATTTTTCGGAAATTAAGCAAGATTTCAATGAGATTTTTATTGTGTTGGTTTTAGCAGACTGAACAATCTCAAGGCCAGAAAACTTTTTTTCGTAAAATGTGTCTCTATCTTGACTAGTAAATGCATGTTTCGTAATTATTTAAAAAAATTTAAAATTTTACTCATGACGGAAGTCACTTGACAACTTTTGTTTGGTCCATTTGTAATCACTTTGCAACCACCTCTGGTCGTCAGTGTTTGATTTTCCAAGAAATTCTAAATAATTTGTTTTTCATTTGATGCCAGCTTGTTGGCGATCACTTTATTGATTATTTGTTTATAATAATTTTCTTACGTAGTGCATACTGTAGTTTGCGAATTTGAATTCGGCGCCGAGATGGCTTAGCGCCGAGTTGGCTGGCGCCGAGATGGCTCCGCGCCGAGTTGTCCCGGCGCCGAGCTGGCCCCGCGCCGAGCTGGCCCCTCGCCGAGATGGCGGCGCCGAAGTGGCGGCGCCGAGATGGCGGCGTCGAGTTGTCCGGCTTCGGCTCCATGTATACATATTATTAGCGTGTTTGCCTGCTTGATGTGTGGGTTTCATTTGTTCAACACGGAAAAACTATAACAGTACTGACATCTTATTATTGTTGATGTCGATATACTTACATTAATGTAAAACCCTCATTAAAATTAAAGCAATTTTTTTACGATCGTGTCAAAATGACAACTTTTTGCACAGTTTCTAGTGTCAAAAGTGACGTTTGCAGCACTCTTAATATTAGCTTCCGAATTACGTTATTTCGCACGTTGCCATTGATGGCGTGTTTTAATATTATTTTAAAACACGCTTTGCCATAAGTTTGAATGTCAACATAACCTAGAATATCTAACACAATGTAACGGAAAAAGTGTCATCAAACTAGGTTTTCATATTTTTGTTACGATCGTAGAAAAAATGGCGTATGATACACGTGTATAAGTGCTTTAAAGGCGTACTTATACACTAGTATTGTAAAACAGAATATTTATCTCGAGCGGTTCAAAATAAATAGCTTACTCATCTAAAAATTCAATTATTTCATATAATTATTCAGTGGGAACATCATTACAAAAAAGTATAGACCTTTAGTGATCTTGGTTTCATAGTTGGCAGAGAATTATTTTTAAATCGATATATTGATGTGATTTTTTTTAAATCTTACAAAAATGTGTAAAAGAGTGCCTAACTTATGTAACTGTTACCTATACTACGTATAATGATTTGTTCACAGAAATTAAATGTTTGTACTTTAAAACCAAAATTGTTCATGTTCTTACCATTTGTTATTTACAGTTCTCCGTATGGTTATATCATATTCTTATTACCATCAGAGTTGCAAAGTATTCCATCTTTTTAAGTTTGAATGCTTATCAACTATAAGTATATTAGTGTGAGTTATCTACATACATCTGTTTAGACTGTTTATATTGAAAATAATTACAAAATGGATTCACTAAACTCAATAAATAGCTCTGTTTACGAGTCAAAGGTTCACACTTATTTTTATTGTCGTAAAGCTGATTTGTTGCTTCTATTATGCTTAGTCTCAAGATATTATATAAATTCTTATAGGTAATTAAGGCCTGCGTCTGAAGTATTGACAAGCGTCGAGCGTCTATGATGTCACGATTCCTCCGATATGCGCAATGAAACATATATTGGTGCCACATAATCAGAGATGATATAAATTATGTGGCGCACTTGCATCTTCAGGTAAAATGCATCTAAAATGCCTATTATTACTTCAAGGTAGGGATGAATAAAGAACCTATTACATAAAACTGATTTTAATTCTCATTAATAAATTATTAAATTTTATTGAATATTCAAAAGTGAAACAACAATATTCTGGTTTTCAGTTTGAGTTGATGCCCTCACAGATCTCTAGCTTGGTTTTTACTTCGAAGGAAGTATTGTAATCGTGAAAAAATGATCTTCCGAGATTTCTGCAGATCTTCAAGTTTGATGGTCGCTAGAAGACGAAAAACACGCTTTCTCAATTCCGGCTGTCTGTCCCTCTGTCTGTTGGTGGTATAACTCAAAAACTATGTATTGTAAAAAGATAATATTGTTCATGCAGATTAGTTGTCTAGCTGGGTCAAAACCGAATATATTTTCGGTCAAATATACAGTGCGTGCAAGATAAGGACGGCTACTATGCAGATCTCGGTAATAGTAAAAGATACAAATTTGGTTAACTGAGAAAAAGGTTGCGTTTTTGGGTTATCTTAAGAAAACCGAATTTTAGGATTTTTTTCTGACGTTAATATCTGGCATTATTTAAGTTAAAGCACATACAATATTAAAATAAATTTGAAACCAACTCACTGCAAATTAACAAAATAATTATGTTAGGTTAAATCGGAATCCAGCCAAATGCCAAATGAATGAATGCGCATGTTGGAGAGATTGTGACATTTTGGGCGCTAGAAGCTTGTGAAGTCTTAGGATGTAAACGTTTAATTTAAAATTTTATATTACAGTTATTCATTAATAATGAGTTTGTGGATGCTGTTAGCAAGAAAACTTTTCCAACCTTTAATCCTGCCACTGAACAGAAGATAATCGATATTGCAGAAGGAGATAAGGTATGTCGGTATTTAATATGTATTGCGATTTGTATTAGTTAAAGTAATAGAAAGGTAATATTTCAAATATTATACAGTGTGTCTCACAATAATGGAACACCGATTGGTCATAGATTACTTAAGTTATAATAAACATAATATATACCTTAGTGCAAAGCCCTTCCAGTAAGACGTTATAGAGCCTTGAAGTTTGATTTTTTATTTTTATGTTAAGATATCGATCTCAACTTTGGTACACATACTTACTATTATGTAGTACACTAATGGAAAATGTAAATTAGACTTGCCTGTAAGAGGCACTTTACCTATCATTAAAATATTTTTTTAACTCGTACTTTGTTATCTGTAACATTTAGGTTAGTATCTGACGGGAAATTAAAACCGTAAAATTAAGGCACTCTTAGTTCATAATCGTGAAAGTAACAGTATACCTTAAAATTCCTCTCAAAACAATGGGTAGTGATTGTAATCTAGTAAACAACGATGATAAATCAATTAGTGACGTTGGCGTTGGTGACATAGAAATGTTTTACGTTCTTTTACGTTAACGAAAATGCCACTAAATAACGAACATTTCAGCATTGGAGATTTATACAATATGTGTTGTTAAGCCAATCTCATCAGAGGCAGATAATATTATCTACCGCTGACGAGCGGCAGATAACGTTGTTAGCGGCAGATAATAATTTTATCTGCCCCTGACGAGCGGCAGATAAAGTGTTTTAGATGCCATGGCAATGAAGTGACAGTTTAGCATCAGCAATCAAGCAGTATAATGTCACATTTTACTGCCGTTTGAAGAAAATAATATCGAGAGATAAAAAAAAACTGTTCCTCAGCGGGCTTTGAAATTCAAACATTTGAGTAATATGTTGGTAGCACTGTAAGTCTATGTCAAATTCTAGGTTAGCAGGTTAGGTTTTGTGTCAGTTTTGACACAGACTGACGCAAAATCTAACCTGTTAACCTAGAATTTGACACAGTGCTACCAACATATTATTCAAACCTTTGAATTACACAGCCCGCTGAGGAACAGTTTTTTTTTGGATCTCTCGATATATTATGTTACATAAATATAGTTTATTTGAAATCGGCAGTGAAGTACGCCGAAATCGTCATTAAAATACGAGAAATCGGCAGTGAAGTAATCCATTGTTTTACGACTTTTTTGTAGGTGGCGAGGCGACAGATAAACGTCAATCGACCGAACATAACCTACAAAAGTTGGTTAAAATGTTGTAATTTCACGATTCCTCGATTTCAAATAAAACATAGTGTACACCTCGGCACTGAAGTTCCTTTTTATCCCTCATGTGGTTTATTTGCCTTGGCCCTACGGGCCTCGGCAACTAAATCCACATTCGTGATAAAAAGTTATACTTCAGTGCCTTGGTATACAAACTACTATTTGCTCCGAATAACATATAGTGTTTTTTCTTCAAACGTTTTTATAATAAATTATTTACAACTTTGTGAACAAAATTCGAAGGAAATTACTTGATCTCGTCAGCGGCAGATAATATTATCTGCCGCTGACGAGCGGCAGATCAAGTTGTCAGCGGCAGATAAAGTGTTTTAGATGCCATGGCAATGAAGTGAGAGTTTAGCATCATCAAGCCGTATAATGTCACATTTTACTGCTGTTTGAAGACAAAATATTTTTTCTACGACTACCACTAAAAGTAGGTCTGTTAGCGCTAGCTTTTTTCACTATAAGTGACGTTTTATAATTTAGCGTGTGTAAAAGGAGATCAGCTGTTTACTTTTAGCACATGTGTGATAAAGTTGAGTCAGGTTATAAAACTACAATTTCGAACTGGAAGTGAGGTTGTAAAGTTATTCTAGTTACTTCTTGCGTTAGAGGTAAAGTGTTTTTTAAATAATTAAAGCGTTATAACTGTCATAAATGCAAACCTTTGTTAAATCAACATTTATAATTAATAACAGAAAATTTAAGGTCCTAGAAAAAATATTGTATGCAAACTCTTGCTAAAAGTGTTATTGCACTCGACATGTTATAAAACTCAGCCTTGGCTTTGTTTTATAATTTTCATGTCTTGTGCATAAACATCAACTTTTAGCACTTGTTGCATAAATAGCTATTATTCCATACTAATCAAATACATGTTCATTAAAAAATGACGGGTGAACCGCGTCGAGCTTCCCTTTAAATATGGTTTGAGCTTAGCGTTATTTGAAATATCCACATTATGCTTGACGTTAATGGTATTGTGTAGCATGGAATACATACTTCAAACGGTAAATGGCCTTACATCGTTAGATATTTTTTCAATATAAGCCAGAAGAACGTATTCCGAAAATGAGTTTATCTGGTTTACAATTCTCCAATCCATGAACTTTTTATATACAAATTCATACCTCGCTGGATTTTTCGGGTAAGACATTATTAGAAGCGGACTTTGCCGCTTCAATAATGCCCGGCGGTGTGCCTGGTACACTTATGTGGGTTTCAGAACCCATATTATTCGATTTGCAAAGATTTTAAATTCGATTCGAAGCGAATTGACAATACAAATTTAATTGTAAGTTTAGTGGTTTCCATAGTAACGTATTGTTGCGATCTCTTAAAAGATGATACTTTTCAAGTGAAATGGACCACTATGTCATCATTTAATTTTAGTTTTTTAAACAGTTTCAGGCTCACCTTAGGTTTGTATATAAAATATTCTATTGAAATTTAATTAATTGATAAGAAAGTCTACACAAATTTAATTGGTTTAGTGTTTTAATGAAGAAAATCATAAATTTGAAAATCTCATTTTCATCTCTAGTAGTATTACGAAACTATTCATATTAAATTACTTATATTGAATAGGCCGATATTGAAAAAGCAGTAATTGCTGCTAAAACAGCATTCAAGAGAGGATCGGAATGGCGAAACATGGATGCTTCTGCCAGGGGAAACCTGATGATAAAGGTACCTGAAACCTAAAAATGTATTCTTTTAGTTTACTCTAAACTTGTACTTCCAGTTGGCAGATCTAATAGAGCGTGACAGAAAAAACCTTGCTGCCCTAGAAACCTTAGACAACGGCAAGCCGTATGAAGATTCCCTATTGGACGTATCCTATACAGTTGCTGTGTTCCGATACTATGCCGGCTATTGTGATAAAATCCACGGGAACACCATTCCTTCAGGTATTGCTTTATAGAGACATCATGATACACATGATATTAATTTTCATGTAACAGATGGCGATTTCCTCACTATGACTAGAAAAGAGCCAGTTGGAGTGGTGGGCCAAATAATCCCATGGAACTACCCCATGGTGATGCTGTCTTGGAAATGGGGACCTGCTTTGGCGGCTGGGTGCACCATGGTTTTGAAACCGGCCGAGCAGACACCACTCACGGCTTTGGCTGTGGCGGCTCTGACAAAGGAGGCTGGTTTTCCCAAGGGGGTCGTTAACGTTGTCCCGGGATACGGCCCCACTGCTGGGGCTGCAATTGTTGAACACCATGATATCAGCAAAGTAGCCTTCACTGGATCAACCGAGGTATGAGCATGTTAATTTGAGCTATCAATCTGTAGATCTACGTTTTATGATTGTTGGGCGAGTTTTCGGAAAAACTTGCATGTCATGGCTATTGTTTGAAATTATGAGTATCTATTAATCGTTAACAAATTATAAACACTTGGGTAATTGGTTTAAAAAATATCTAATCAATACCTGATTTATTGTTATGTTTATTTGTTTTGAAGTTTTGTAAAAGAATAATAGCTATTTATATATCTAGGGAGCAAAGGTATTCATTTCCTCCAGCGTGTGAATTTAATGCCCGACGCGTTAGCGGAGGGCATTAAACACACAAGGGAGGAAATGAACCTTTGCTCCAGTGATGTATATATGATTTTTTCTTCGAACGCATGTTCTATTGCGCGGAATTTCAAAAATTTTGCTTTAGTAAATCATTACCGTGACTCTAGATTTCTGTAGTGACATTTTGTCTAATTTCCAAATCAGCATAACGTTGTAAAGCTTTGGTGTGATATCCATGGTGACATAAACACAAATTCGGGAGCAAATAAATATTGGCTCCCGCCGGGAGCAAATAAAAATTGGCTCCCGCTGGTGGGAAATTGACAGTTTTGTTTCCTAAAACTATGGCGCAAAAGCCGACTTTCTATACAGTGAGTAGAAAAAAGTAATTAATTGAGGAGATAAAGATTAATTAAAGCAGCTACCATGACAATTATATACCTCTGCTTGTTATGGCAATCATTATACAATTTGGTAATTTTTTAAAAATCAAAGTTTTCGTCAACTTTGATTAAGTTCCGACTCAAATTATCTATCTCATAATATAGCCTAGCCATTTTAGTGCTTCTGCACCTTGAAGCGCACGATATGTGTTCAATAAATTTATTTATTGGGATGGAATGGTTCTTCTAATTTACCATTTTATTTTAAGTATAGTTTTACGTTAAATATAGCCGTTGCAAGAATACACAGTTTCTGAAGCTGAGACATAATACTTTTTACAGGTAGGACACAAAATTATGGAAACCGCAGCACAGACCAACCTCAAGAGAGTGTCACTGGAGTTGGGAGGGAAAAGCCCTCTTATTGTTTTTGATGATGCTGACTGTGAGTTTAACATTATAAAAGTCCATTAAGTTTATTGTTAGGGTTATGTAACACCATTTCGGAATTATGAAATATTAACTAGAACCATTTCAGTGAATGAGGCAGTCGAAATCGCTTACGGTGCTATTTTTACAAACCACGGTCAGAATTGCTGTGCAGGATCGCGCACATACGTACAGGCTGGCATTTACGACCAGTTTGTGAAGAAAGCTGTGGAAATGGCAAAGGCCACAAAAGTTGGCGATCCTTTTGGGGACGGAATTCAGCAGGGACCCCAAGTGAGTCTTTTGTTTAAACCTTGTTAGTGTCTAGAAGATTATATAAGTAATTGCAAATCATTAATGTTACTTTTATTTTTATAATCAGATTGACCAGGAAATGTTTGACAAGGTTCTGAGACTGATCGAGAGTGGCAAAAAGGAAGGTGCTAAACTAGAAACTGGTGGAGCACGTATTGGAACTAAAGGCTTTTTCGTTCAACCCACGGTGTTCTCAAATGTTACTGACAATATGATAATTGCAAGGGAAGAAGTTAGTATCTTTTCGTATTTTTACTACCATACATAACTTGACGAAACTTGTCTTTTAGATATTTGGCCCGGTGCAGAGCATTTTCAAATTCAACACCCTCGATGAAGTTATTGAAAGGGCGAACGATACCACCTATGGGCTTGCTGCAGGGTGCGTAACAAAGAATATCAACAATGCTCTAGTTTTTGCCCAAGCAGTTCATGCTGGTTCCGTTTGGTAAGTTACTATTACCTAAGAATGCACGCAGCAAATGTATATTTGTACTTTCCAGGGTCAACTGTTATCAAGCAGTGACACCACAAGCTCCTTTCGGTGGATTTAAGCAATCTGGAAGTGGAAGGGAATTGTAAGTCACAAGAAAAACAGTAATTACAAAAGTTACTCAATTTTTATCAATCGTGCTTTCAGAGGTGAAGATTCACTCAAGGAGTATTTGGAAGTGAAAACCATTTCTATTAAAGTTCCAGCCAAAAACTGAATATTGATATAATGTTTTTTATTGTTCTTTTATCAAACATTGTACTCATATCATTCAATAAAAGCTTACAGCAGTGCAGTACAAAAATTGATTTTATATGTAGAATTGCATGTTCTCATCGAATTCCTCTTTTATTTTTATCTAAATTAAGAAATCTTCAGCTGTACAGCTTAAGCGAGAAATTTCACTTGCGATATGGTTATTAAATAACTTGATCGTAAAATTCTTTTTAGGATACTGCATTGGTAACTAGCGTTTACATAGTTACAAATGAGTCCGGTAAATTTTAACTACCGGACTCGTTTGTAACTGTAACTGTGTAAACGCTAGTTACCAATGCAGTATCCTAAAAAATCTTATACGATACTCGACCGGTAGCATTTTTATGTTGCTACCGGTCTAATAACGTAAATAGCTAATGTTGGAAATTTTATATATAAAGGGTGTTCAGTAGAATTTGTGGTCTAGTCGGTTTTGAAACTGATGAAGTCATGTCGTGCATTAAATCATATGGCTGATAACTGACACTGGTGACACTGTCAGTAATTGTCAAATTCGAGGTTAGCAGGTTAGGATTTGCGTCAGTCTGTGTCAAAACTGATGCAAAACCTAACCTGCTAACATCGAATTTGACATAGACTTACAGTGTGACCAGTGTCAGTGATCAGCCATATGATTTATGCACGATATGACTTCATCAGTTGCAAAGCCGACTAGACTACAAATTCTAATGAACACCCGTTATTTTTTAATTGTCTTCCGGAAGTTTTCTTGTTTGATAATAAAATTGGAGGAAGTGGGCTTGTCAGAGGTGTGTTTAGCGAAAGAAACTGTAGAGGAACTGTGCGCTTGCAGAAGCTTGTTGAACTGCGGTTCGCACTATTGAAATAGTTGAACTTTGATAGTTTCTATAAAGGAATAATGACGGGAGTAGTAGATGTTCCTGGGGACTCTATATCCAACATAAAGTCTGTGCTGGAACAGTTGGAGGAAAAATCTGAAAAGACAGCGTGTATGGTGGAAGTGCTAACGTTCGCGAGTAGTATGGTAACGTGTGACATAGAAGTTGAAGAACGGCAGCTGTCATGTACATGTGTTATGCTTAGGTGGCTCGACCAGAACCAAGAGATGTACCTAGTGCTGTTGAACAATTAGTCAGTTCGTTAGAGGATTCAGCTTTCGACGCGTCACACGAAGTCGTATACGGTTTAGGACGTAGCGGGTGTAGTGACGACAAGCTGTATAAAGAGGCTGTTTGTCAACAATTTCTAGACGAAGCCATGGGGTAAAGCCTTTTTGTAGATTTGATGGTTAGTCTTGGCCTAGACAGACATATGTGTGAAGTAAAAGAGTTTATAGAAAAAAAAGAAAATGAAGAAGAGCGTACGGTTTGACGACACGAAAAATAAGGTGTACAATTTGCATACGTAGGAGTACGCATATAAACAAGTTCGGAGAGGACTGTGGGAATGAGACGCTATGAACAGGTGTGGGTTCCAGCGTAAGATCCTTACTATGCAGGAAGTACTACAAAACGTCTTGTGTGCAAAAAAATGCGCAGACAAGTACGTACTTAACTAAACGTTTACTTACGAGTATATATAGACTGTTTCATGTTGCAAAAGTGAAATAATTGTTTCCAATTATTAATAATAACAAGGCATATCTAGTCTAGGCATAAGTTCACCAAAACAAAATGTGTATTAAATCTTACAGATATTCATTAGTAGCGTCGTTTGCGTTGATTGTTTTATAAACAATCAATGCAGACGACGATTAGTAGTGTACCATTTGTGTTTTGTAAATATTCTAATAATCAATTTGTTTTGATTGTTAAACTGTACTTATGTTAATTACCTGATGGAGGGGTTTACTTCAGAGTATGTTGATATGGTGTTTATTTATGGATATTATGACGGTAACGCACGTGGTGCAACTAGGGAATACCGCCAAAGGTATCCAAATCGAAGGAACCCAGCCTATGGAGTTTTTACAAGAACATTTCGACAATTAAGAAAAGTTGGATCCACAAATCCATTCAGTAATTTGCGTGGAGTTCGACCACTGCATGTTGTTCAAGATGAAGAAAATGTTATAGACGCTTGTTGGGGAATGAAAACCTGATGTGGACTGTATAATTTTGTTTATTGGTTCATTTTACACTTATATGTAATTTGTAAGTAAAGTATTGAGAGCCCGCCTCGTACCGAGCTCGCTTATTCGCATGCGGCTTGTCGACGCCGTTCTATGGTTGCAACTGCCAACTGCCGCAACAAAAAATCCCCAGCTGGCGCCTGCTCATGATGGCTGTGTCTAAACATGCCCCCGGCCTTGAAAGTCCTGACTTTCAAAGGGTAGCGTACAGATCTTCGAAAATGCTCGCTTCACCTCTCCCGTTGCTGTTTGGACTTGAACCACTCCATCCTTTCCTGGATGAATCGTCACGATATGGCCCAGCCGCCATTTCATGGGTGAGAAGTTTTCCTCTTTAATGAGTACCATGTTTCCTTCACGCAGGTTAACGTATAAAGAACGTTTCCATTTAGTTAGTTCTTGAAGCTCCGAAATGACTTCCTTGTACCATCGGGCCCAGAAATGTTGTTGCAATTGCTGTACACGTTGGAAGTTTGACAATCGTCCTTCCGGAAGACTGATTAAATCCGGATCAGGCAAAGATGTGATAGGCCGTCCGATAAGAATATGAACCGGAAAAAGTGGAACTAAATCGTCGGAATCGGGTGACATACAGGTTAAAGGAAGGGAATTTACTATAACCTCTATTTGCGCTTATGTACTGAATTCCTCGAATCTTAATGCTGCTTCTCCAGCAACCCGTTTTAAGTGGTGTTTCGCGGATTTAATCCCCGCCTCCCATATTTCTCCGAAATGAGGGAAATGGGCAGGTATAAACTGCCAGTTAACGTTTTCGTTTATAAATAAAGTATTTAACGCATCTTCATTGCTCTGTAAGAATTTTTCAAGAGACTGAAGCTCGCTGTGAGCTCCAACAAAATTTAAGGCATTGTCAGCATAAATTTGTCTTGGTTTCCCCCGTCTGGAAACAAATCGTTTTAAAGTAAGTATAAACGCCTCGGAAGTTAATTCAGAAACTAATTCTAGGTGGACTGCGCGAGTACTAAAACAAATGAACAAACAAAGCCACATTTTAACAGTTTTGCGCCTCGTCCTTTTTTATCCTTTAATTTGAAAGGGCCCCCGTAGTCAGCCCCGGTTACATAGAATGAAAGGTTTGCTTGAACTCGTAATTTTGGCTTTGTGTTAAATCGAAAATATCGTATGCATTCTCTTACAATTTTTCAGGCATAATTTCTGCCACCTAGTGGCCAGTACCGATCACGTAAAGAAAATAATAGTTGCTGCGGCCAGGATGCAGCAATCTTTAATGCTCGTTTAAAAATATTAGTTTTGTCAACCAATGCTTGCAGGACAGGATTATCGGGTGACACTTGTCATAGGAAAAGTCTGAATTCGTAAGACGACCCCCGATCCGTAATATACCGTTTATGTCGATGAAAGGATTCAAACTTGCTAGTTTACATTTTTGACGTGCTTTATTGCTATTCTTCAAAGTTGCAATCTCCTCGGCAAATGTTTAATTTTGTGCTATTTTTATTAGACGCGTAAGAGCATCCTCTAACTCATTAACCCCGAGAGCACCAATCAGTCGCTGACCAAAACCTCGGCAGTTGGTACGTATAATTCTATTCAATGTAGAAAATCTCTCAAATGGAAATGAAAAAATATTTCTAACCATGCATCTTACGTAGTTGCTCCGTAATTCTGGCAAGTCCTTTATTTCGTACTTGGGACTTGGCCACTCGCATTCGCTTAATTTTAAC
Organism: Agriotes lineatus; assembly: GCA_940337035.1. Classification (NCBI taxonomy): domain Eukaryota; kingdom Metazoa; phylum Arthropoda; class Insecta; order Coleoptera; family Elateridae; genus Agriotes; species Agriotes lineatus. The sequence goes on along the minus strand of CALNHX010003089.1, from coordinate 11,350 downwards.
CATGACGGCCCGCACCGCCACATTTCGCATTCGCGTAATTTGTCCGAATTAACCCCTCACGACAATAAATCCGCTGGGTTGTTTCGTGGATACATACCGCCATATTTCGTTTTTTGTTAAACCTTGTATTTCTGCTATACGGTTATTGACAAACGTTTTCTCACTTTTACCAAACTCTGTCACGCGAGAGTTTGAATTTTCCTTTGTAATACTTGCCAGAATTTCTGAACTATTTGAATGCCAATTTCTCAAATGAAAACCTCCAGTTTTCAGAATGCTTGTTACATTGTCGCATACATTCGATGCTTCAGTAATCGTATTTTCACTCGAAATAAAATCGTCGACATAAAAATCAGAAAGTATCTCATCCGCAGTTTGTTTGATTTCGCATTGAGTTGCCAATTCGCATAAACTTCGTATAGCCACGTATGGAGCTGACGCGCATCCATAAGTTACCGTATTCAATTCGTAACCATCGAAAGGTTTTGAGGAATCCGTGCGCCAAAAAATTCTTTGATAAGACCTCTCGTTAGGCCTCACTAACACTTGGAGGTACATCTTCCCTATGTTCGCCGTAATCCCATATCTATGCTTTCAAAGCCGTATAATAGTACTGAATAAATAATCTTGAAGGGATAGACCCACCATCTGAATATCATTTAAAGATATTCCATTGAATGCAGACGCAGACGCATCGTATACAACTCTCAATTTCGTCGTTTCACTATTTTCTCGTAATACACCATGATGTGGAAGGTAATAGGATACATCGCTACTATCGGTGTGATTGTCGCATAATTTAGGCATATGGCCTAGCGCCTCGTATTCGGCCATAAACGCCCTGTATAGTTCGCAACCTACGCTCTAAATAAAAAAAAAAAGTTTACGTGCATTGTCTTTTGACTCACCTAACGTACTAGGTGACGTCTTGAAGGAATGGAAACCACGAACCTCCCATCCTCGTTCCGCGTTACAGAATTTACAAAATGTTCCTCGCATATCGTTTCTTCCTCGGATAGGTGTTTATGTTCTGCGCATTCTGCGATTTCCCAAAACCGTGCAAGTTGCTTTTGTACTTCCAGATTTTGACTAAAATTGCACCGCATAACGCTTGACGTATTTTCCAAAAATGCACCTGAAATTATCCACCCCAATTTGGTTTTACTAAGAATGGGTTTGTTTTTACCTAAACCCTTTGTTTGACCGCATAATAATAACCAGAACAAATCAGCGCCAATCAGTAGATTTGTCCAATAAATCTACTCGAAATTCGAATCCGCTAAACGCATGTACTCAGGAATCACAAAATTCCAAATATCGAATGTGCAATTTGGCAACGCTTCCGTTATTTCCTTTGCAACAAAACAATAAACTTTTGTAGAAAAGTCGCTCGTACGACTACGCATGAAAATATCGCATTTAAATCGAATGCTTGTAGTAACATTGCTTAAAGCCGCAACGTGTACGTTTGCCCGCTGCTTGAGCAATTTTAATTGTTAGCTTAAATTTTCTGTTATAAAGCTAGACTGCGATCCACAATCTAACAACGCCCTGACCGCGTGAGGGTTTCCGTCCTCGTCTAAAATTTGAACTACCGCTATAGATAACAAAACTTGTTTATTATTACGCACATTTATGGAGGTCAACGCTACTTCCATTTCTACCTGCCCCGTTTTTTCTTCGTGTAGTAACGTGTTGTGTCTTTCCGGAAACATCCAAATTTGCATTCTCCTGCAATGTGACCCCGTCGTACACAATTAACGCACAATTTTAACCTTTTCGTTTCATTGTAACGTTCGCTCCCGTTTAAAGCAAGAAACTTTTCACACTTTCTTAAATAATGTTCCCCGTCGCATAGTTCACACGAATACTCTGCAACAAACAAACCTCGGGTTTGTTCATTGCCTTTATTATTAGTTCGCTTCGTATTTAAATCTCCCGCATTAGCCCTCGATGGCCGATTAAATTGAATAGTTTCTAGTAAATCCGGGCGTCTATTAAGGAACTGTTTAAATTCTTCAAAGGTTGGCACGTTTTTTAGATTCGATTTGAATTGTTCCCATTCAAAATTAGTATTTTCATCGAGCTTTCCCGAAATTATGTAAATTATTAATGTGTCCCACTTATCAGTAGGCTGTTTTAACTGATTTAACGCACGAAGATGTTTCGAAACTGAGTCAATTAAGTTTCTTAATTTTGCAGCCGATTCAGAAGTATGTATGTATGTATAATCTGTAACCTCATTTACCTTGCGGTGTAGAGGCTGGTGCTTTATGCGCTGGCATCTGGCGGTACATTGCTCAACTTGCTCCGGATTCAGGATACAGAGTTGGAGCGCGCCTTTGGTGCTTGCACAGCAACCATTGTGTGAGTTGTGTGTCTTGGTGATGTGTTGACCTTGTTACTCTATCTCTTAGGTCTGTGGTTCTGAGTAGGCTCTTTTAACTGATTTAACGCACGAAGATGTTTCGAAACTGAGTCAATTAAGTTTCTTAATTTTGCAGCCGATTCAGAAGTAACCGCTTCTAAATCAAATATAGCCTTAGTATGCGTCTGCACTAGCAGTTTTTCGTTATTGTATCTCTCGCACAGTATTTCCCACCCAAGCTGGTAATTTTCCGCACAAAATTCTATCGATTGAATGATTTCTAATGCCCCTTCCTTTAGAACTGAGCGTAAATAATGAAATTTCTTGATATCGTTTAATCGTTCGTTTGAATGCATCAATTATTCGAATGTATCTCGAAATTCAAGCCATTTACTGAATTGGCCGTGATACTTTGAGATTCAATAATTGGTAGTTTGACAAATTCCGTTGACGGAACGTACGTCTGTTGTGAGTTGCCAGAAATTACGCTTTCAGTTTCAGCAAGTACCGATGTTCTGATATGTGCACTACGCGTATTGTTTTGTAACATCATTTTTGCTCGCGAAATTGTGTTATAATAACTCCTCAAATATTTTCCCGTTCAACATATTGCTCTTCTGCATTCGGCGCATTACATTCGATAGCTAATTGAATCTCCTCGTATTCGTTTATTAACGCTTCCACTTTATCTGTTCGTTGTTGTAACTTAACGAATTGCAAATCATTCGTGTCTAAACAACGCTATTCTTGACTATCCTTCTGCACCCATACCATTTACAACGTGTGCAAGCTCTTCAGCCTAGGGATGCTGATCAACGTTCGAGATTTTGCCACTGGTTAGTAAATAAAACGACTGAAAATTCCAACATTGTGATGGCCCGATGAGGCGCATTTTTGTAGAAATGGAATTAACAATAACCATAATGCTCATGTGCAGTCACTGGAAAATTCGCATTAGACTAAAGAAGCACGATTTCAACAACGTTTTTCCATAAACATTTGAGCCAGAATTTTATTATTATTATTATTATTTATTTTATTATACGGCAAGCTGATAATGCGTACCTCCTGGACGTTGAAGTTTTACATGATCGTTTGAATGCAAATTTGTACACAGATTTTCTTGAAAACCGCCTTTACAACCGGCAGACAAGTAACTACGTGGCTCAATAAACTACCCTGGTAGATGGATAGGGCGTTGGAGACACATACCATGGCCACCCAGGTCCCCGACTTAAATCCCTTGGATTTATATCTCTGAGGCAATTTGAAACAAATGGTGTACAGCGTGCCCAGTTACTAGCAAGAATTGTTGATGCGGTGAACGAAATTCAAAACCAAAATTTAATTCCTCGAGTTTATGATTCACTGATATGTCGCTGTAATGCCTGTATTTGCGCTCATGGACAACAATTTGAGCATTTACTGTAACTGATATTTAAAAAAAAATAATGTGGACTTCTTAACGTCAAATCCAAAAAACTTCTGGAGGTATGTAAATAAAAAAAACTAGCAATATCAAATGTGAGCTTGAATCATGTGTTGTATAGCGACACTGTTTCAATTTCAAATGCATTTGCTCATTACTTTTCTACATTTACAGGAGCTCCGACATTCAAATTGACATTAATTTCTATGACAAGACTCCGTATAATATAAACTCAATAGAGCTATTACTTTCCGACATATTGCAAAAAATTAATGAACTTGATATAAGCAGGAGTGCAGGGCCGGATGGTATCCCACCTATCTTTTTGAAAAAATAGAACTTTATTTTTTCTCAGCTTTTATAGTTATTAAGGTACCAAGGGGCATTATGAGTAAAATAAGAGCCCAAGATTGTTAGTGTACTAACCGAGGGCCTTTGGCCCAAGGTGTGTACAACAATCGCGGGCTCTTAGCTCATAATGCCCGTGGTGCCTTCAAGGTTTTATGTCCTACCAATTTTCTTACCTAATTCATATTCATATTCAATTCATATAATTACTATGCTATGGTATTTAAGATTGATCTAGTTAGCTGATCTAAGTTAGATTTGTGACATTAGATGAGCTGTCATTAATTTTCATTGTGACAGTGGTGCATAATTTTTGAAATAAAGGTTGTATCCATGGAAACAAATACTGTTAATTTTTCATAATAACCCTAGTGTTCTTATGAAGAAAATAATTGCCCTGGAGCGTTATTTTGTATCTAAGATACCTTAAAATAGAGTCATTAATTTTAATTAATGTACTGGTAGGACATAAAAAATTTTATTTGACAAATCGCTTGCTGAAGACTCCTTCCCTTCGGAATGGAAGTCATCATTTATAACTCCTATACATAAGTCAGGAGATAAAAACGACATTACTAATTACCGTCCCATTTCGATTTTGAGCATCATTCCAAAATTATTTGAATCCTTGATTACCGATAAATTAAAGGTTACCATTAGTCCCCATCTTTCTGAAGGGCAATTTGGCTTTATGAGCAAGGAAAGCATTGACACAAACTTCATATATTATAAGCAATACATACTTGACTCATTGAATAGAAAGAACCAAGTGGATAGCATCTATACGGACTTTAGTAAAGCGTTTGATTCAGTGAACCATACCTTGCAATTGGCAAAGCTACAAGAGTTTGGGTTATCGGGTGCTATGTTGAGATGATTCTCGAACTACCTCCCATACAGAACTCAGTATGTGAAAATCTGTTCAGATGGTTTCACTGTTCTCTCGGAAGTACCACAAGGCTCGCATTTGGGACCGCTCCTGTTTATTATCTTTATTAATGGCCTGCATTTGGTGTTAGAAAATGTGGAATTCTTATTGTTATTTTTAAAAGTATAGTTGATAACTCGGACTTAGAAATTTTACAGAAAGCGCTAGACCGGTTTGCAAATTGGTGCACGGTAAACGATTTGAACCTTAATCTTAATAAATGCAAATGTATCTCATTTTCCCGCTCAAGAGCTTCTTTCTCTTTTGATTAGACCATAAACGATGCTTCTTTAACCCGAGTTACATCTATACGTGATCTTGGCGTCATTTTTGATTCAAAAATGGCATTCTCTCAACACATAAAATTTACAGTCAATAAGGCAAACCAACTACTGGGTTTTGTTCGAAGAATTTGTTTTGAATTTAATTCAGTTGCTGTCCTAAAGTCACTGTATAGTACAGGCGCCAGGGAATTTTTACATGCAATTCTTGGTACCAGCATTTTGTGTTAATGGGTGGGTGGGGGGCTGTGCTCCGAGTCTAATTTTAAGTTTTCGGATCGATCGGAGAAATTGTTTTTCCGCAATATCGGAAGAAGTGTTGAAAACGGTTTTTCAGCAATTCCTCGTTTCCTGTTGCTCTGGCACTGGAATTGCATCAGTACAAGTTTGTAGTTTATGAAATTCCTCACAACTTTTGGAAATGCCTTTTTCTCGTGCGCTCAACAATTTAAAAGTTGTTACCCCATAAAGCCAAGAAATTAAGGGTTGAAATGGGTTTTACGTAAATATATCGCTTTCAGTTAATCCTACGATAAAAAAATACTCTTATATTTTTTGTAGAACAACTAATTTGCATAAAATTTGTGTATGAGTATTTTTCCATTTGGACAATTATTTACCGTTCTACAGCGCCGCAAATGTTGCAAGTCACGTAAACCGTACATTTAGTGTGCACTTTCGAACGGCCCTGTTCCTTCGAGTGTGTCGCACCAACTGTTTTCCACACCACCTTTGAGGTACAGCTTGTGGCGCGTTTTTTTTACGTGGTCTCCCCTATAGGCCTAATCCACGAAGTGTATTTCTGCACGTGCATCCTGGCCGTGTCTTTTGTAGGTGGCAGGGATGCCAGATTAAACGTTGACTTCACAAGGGATTTCGCGAAGTGTTTGTATCGCAGCAAGTTGATTGACTTGTCTTTATGGATGTCTCCACCGTACAACGCAATAAAAAATTGCTCTCCCGCTAATGCAATGATATCCGCGTCTACATCTTTCTGTACAAAGTGATTCGCTGCAGATTCCAGGGTAGGTGTCTTTTCTAGGGTTTTAAGAAATTTCACTTTGCCCATACCGTAAGCAGCCGATGTTGTGTCACAACCAGAAAATGCATGGAAGAACAAGATATGCTTTGATACAGCATCGCCGTGTTTCACGCATGATGTAGAGCAGGGCTGTCCAACATGCGGCCCGCCAGGATATTTTTGCGGCCCGGGGATCGAATTCCCCCTTGAGTCCACCAATCCTGATCCTGTCCTCTCCTTTTCTACCTGGGCCCTCCGGTCTGACACGCTGAACTGTCTAACGGAGTAGGCCTCCAACCTTTACCAGACCAGACTTCAAGGGATATGACGTGTTGTACTGTCAGCCCAAGAAGTTCAAATTTTCTGCAAGAGCAAGACCGCTAGAGTTCGATTTTACCTTGATTGTTAAACTTTCTTGGAAAATCGAAAAGGTCAAGTTTTCAGAAACAAAAGACCTACTCAGCCCATTTCCCCAAGAGTCGGCGTGCGTACCGGCGGACTACCAATAGAGATCCGCAACACTCGCCGGTGCATTGGGTTGCAGCTCGACCCACGAAACCAGATACCGTTCCAGAAGAACATGTTAATTTTAAATAATGTGCAACTCAGAGTTATTTTTAATTAATCATTGTAACTAGCTAAAAACATTATATTTGTTTTGGTAATTATCGGGTGTTTTACCTAATCGAATATATATTTGAGTGAACGTATTTCTCAGATTTGAGCTTAACCCGAGGGGTAAATCTTTGACGCCCTTAGTAAGCGGGTGAAACGTCACATCTCTATACGTAAATTTACATTAATTGATGTAATTTTTTTCCTTTGTCGGTATCTTAAGAATAGAAGGGAATTAACCTAAAGTGAATATGGATTTTTTGTTTAGAATCACTTCTAGAACATATGGTGTAAGTTTGTCGGTTACCTCAGGGAACACCCTGTATATCTCTTTTATGTTTCAATGTTTTTTGTAATGTAACCTAAGCTTCTTGAATAAATTAAAATTAGTATTGTAATATACACGTTTTATATTTATTACAAATCACTCACAAAGTCACATACGACACATTTGATGCGGCCCTCACAACCCTCAAATTTTTTACAGTGGCCCTTGGGCCCCTTGAAGTTGGACAGCCCTGATGTAGAGTAATGCTGTTCCTTCGTATTCAGTTTTCCGGGCTTGCAAAGAAAAACGTTTACACAGTTCCGTCCTAGTGCCATCAGAAGGACCAATATGTCAATGTCCTCGGCGACAATGGTTACAGAATCATAGAGTGAGATTCTTCGATCGCTGAATGAACAATTAGATAGTCGGTATCTCCCAGTGCTTCTTCGACTGTAAAATCGCAATCTTCGAATTCTCTTCTAAGTAGTTGGATGAATTTGGCCGACCAAATGTGGAAAGGCCTATGGCTGTCGCAAAGCGGGTTTAAAGTGCACCGTCATTTGCTTCCCGCCGGAGAATCCTGTGAGAACGTGCAGGAATTCTCCAGAATGCTTACTACAGATGTTGACGAAAATCACATCATTTACGACGACATATCTTCTCTTTCCGAGTTCTTTTCAAAGGAAATACAACTTGACAAGGGCGATAAAATCAACGATTCTGCAATGAGTGCGATCAACGATGCAGAACCCGGTCCATCAAAAAGACCATGGGAAGTGTGAGACTGTTAGAAATACACATCGTGGAGTAGGCATATCGGGGAAACCACATAAAAAGACGCGCTACAAACAGTACCTCAAAGGAACAGGGCCGTTGGAAAGTGCACATTAAATGTACGGTTTACGTGACTTGCGACATTTGCGGCGCTGTAGAACGGTAAATAATTGTCCAAATGGAAAAATACTCATACACAAATTTTATGCAAATTAGTTGTTCTACAAAAAATATAAGAGTATTTGTTATCGTAGGATTAACTGAAAGCGATATATTTACGTAAAACCCATTTCAACCCTTAATTTCTTGGCTTTATGGGGTAACAACTTTTGAATTGTTGAGCGCACGAGAAAAAGGTATTTCCAAAAGTTGTGAGGAATTTCATAAACTACAAACTTGTATTGATGCAATTTCAGCATCAGAGCAACAGGAAACGAGAAATTGCTAAAAAACCGTTTTCAACACTTCTTCCGATCGATCCGAAAACTTAAAGTTAGACTCAGAGCACAGCCCCCCACCCACCCATTAACCCAAAATGCTGGTACTAAGAATTGCATGTAAAGCCCTATTAACGATTTCCCTGGCGCCTGTACTAGTATGTTATGATTGTGCATCCTATACTGATGTTTGGTTCACTGGTCTGGTCTCCTAGTTTTAGAGTTTACGTTGATTCGTTAGAGACAGTAAAGCATAAATTTTATATAATAGTAGCCTTTCGATTGAGACTACCGGGCCCATTCATTAACCATAATTATAGAGAAGTGTCTACAGCCTTACAGATTGTAATATCTCGGTTACAAGTTGTGATGTGAATTATATTAACACAAACGTCAATATTTGACATACAAATCTTGGCAAGTTATAACTTTGTTAATTAATTTAAAAATTGCTCCGGCTAGTCAGTAGAACTGATTTGAAAACTCCTTACCCCCAACTGAATGGTGCTCTTTAATAACCAGTATAGATAATTACTGACGACCTGAGGAAGCTGAAGGTTAGGAACTGGAGACAGGAAGCCACAAATAGAAGCAAGTGGAAAAGGATCGTCAAAGAAGCCTTGGGCCTACACGGCCCGTAGCGCTAAATATATAATATAATATATATAGATAACTAGCAAGATACCCGTTCTTCGTACGGACTACAAATGTTTTTTCTTCTAAATCCTAAATGAATTCTAGAATGCTCCCCTCCTCTCTCACTAAATACGCTAAACTAACAAACGCTGCAAAATAATATTGTAGGTAAAAAAGAAACAATATTTTTCCAAAAGAAGTTCTCCATAACCCTTTTATGCTTCACGTATCCCCTGGAAATGTGTATGTAATTGTCGTTCTCCTTATATAGATTGATAAAACTATAGGTTTAAACAATGAGAATAACAATAATAAATGTACTTATTAAATGTTGTATTCATAAATTGTAGCAACATACCAGTTTCCACCACTTAGAGGTGGAATTTCGGAAATCCTTCTATTTTATTCTAAACTGGACACACGGAAAAAATGAACAACTTTAACCTTTTTTTTAACTTCTTTTTACTTTTACCCCATTTTTACTCCTTTCACAAAGAAATTTAGAATAAAAACATTAAACCGCTTTTTAAAGATTTAAACACATATGCCCAAAAACCATGATAATCAGGAAATACGAAAGGTTCTATAATTTACCCCTAAAACCAAATTCTCACCTTTAGGAGTTGATCTGTGCACAATCCTGAATTACGTTTTTAGGAACTTGTATAGGTAACCTTTCTAAGTAAAACCAAATTGTTACATTATAGGGTCTTATGAAATATTGAGAAATTCGTATATGCCAAAAAGAATGTCCTAACTCAATAAACATAGGAGATATGAAGGGTTCTTTAATTCACTCCCAATCCAGATTTGCACCTTTAGGGGTTGATTAGGGGAAAATTCTAAAATACGTTTCTAGGTATTTGCATTGATAAGCTTTGCAAGTAAACACCAAGTCGCTATCTCATCGGGTGTAAGAGATATTGAGGAATTCGTGAAAACACATTTTACCCCTTTTCACCCCCTTAGGAGTCGAATTTCAAAAAATCCCTTCTTAGCACTACCTTACGTAAGAACTTGAACCTTGCATCTAAATCTCAAGTTTCTAGTACCAGTGGTTTCGGCTCTGCGTTGATTAGTCAGGGTTATGACTTTCCTTTATATATGTATAGATAAAATTGATGTTAGTCTCATAAAACTGTATTTTTTTCCATTTTCATTTATTCCAAAATTTAAAAAAATCGCTTCTAACCCATTTCATTGTGAAATGGAACTCACAGCAAATAAAATATAATAATTTTAAACCCCCTACCCCTTTTCAGTTTTTCCTCCTTTTACCGCTTTAGGGTTAAAATTTTTAAATTCCCTTAAACCCCTTTCTAAATATTTTAAAAATACATCTATATGCCGAAAAAGAATGTTCTAACTCAATAAACATAGGAGATACGAAGGGTTCTTTAATTCACCCCCAATCCAGATTTGCACCTTTAGGGGTTGATTAAGGCAAAATCCTGAAATACGTTTCTAGGTATTTGCATTGGTAATCTTTGCAAGTAAACACCAAATTGATATCTTATCGGGTGTAAGAGATATTGAGGAATTCGTGAAAACACATTTTACCCCTTTTCACCCCCTTAGGGGTCGAATTTCAAAAAATCCCTTCTTAGCACTACCTTACGTAAGAAATTGAATCTTGCACCTAAATCTCAAGTTTCTAGTACCAGTGGTTTCGGCTCTGCGTTGATTAGTCAGGGTTGTGACTTTCCTTTATATATGTATATATAGATTACTGAGATAATCAATTACTATAAAGTGATTATTAGATTCTTTTATTTCATACTGCATCGTAAAACCCATGTTTAAGTTAATGATTTTAGTCCGGAAAATGAGGCTTTACGGTATCAGGTCCGGTAAAACATTTTACCGGACTCAAATGAAATAAACAGGTCCGGTAAAACATTTTACCGGACTCAAATGAAATAAACAGGTCCGGTAAAACATTTTACCGGACTCAAATGAAATAAATCAATAATCAAACTACCTATTTATTATTTTCAATTAAAATTTTTTTTTGTAGTTTTAAGTAAAAATCTAATAATTGCAGTATGAAATAAAACGCATTACGACATACGTCCGGTAAACTTTTACAGTAGCTCGTCTCAACATTCCAGACTTGGCTCCTACGTCGCCTCGTCCCGAAACGTTTGGACTCGCTACTGTAAACTTGCGTTTACCGGACTTATAACGTAAATTACTATTCAGGTCCCTTCCTGATACCCTACATACACAGTGACAGTTATATATG